>VMDO01039198.1:0-12858 GCA_007922755.1 Pedetes capensis
ATACCTCAATATAATAAAGGTAATATACAAAAAACTGACTGCTAACATCATACTAAATGGGGAAAAACCTGAAAGCATTTCTCCTAAAATCAGGAACAAGACAAGAGGGTCCACTCTCTCCGCTGCTTTTCAATGCAGTAACTGAACTATTGTTGTTAGGTGCTGTTGAGTTGGGGCCGACTCATAGTGACCCTATGTACAACAGAATGAAACACTCGCTGATTCTCTACCAGGCACATGATCTTATTTATGTTTGAGCCCACTGTTGCAGACACTGTCAATCCATCTAGTTGAGGGTCTTCCTTTTTTTCATTGACCTGCCACTCTCTCAAACATGATGTCTGTCTCCAGGGATTGGTCCCTCCTGACTACACGTCCAAAATACATAAGATACAGTCTAGCCATCCCTGCTTCCAAGGAGGACTCTGGTTGCACTTCTTCTAGGACAGATCCGTTGGTTCTTTTGGAAGTCTATGGTATATTTAATATTCGTCTTCAGCATAAATAAGAGAAGAGAAATAAATAAAAGGGATCCAAATAAGAAAGGAAGAAAATTATCCTTATTTACAGATGACATGATCCTATATTTAAAAGACCCTAAATATTCCACCACAAAACTCTTAAAGCTGTAGCAGGATACAAAATATACAAAAATCAGTAGCTTTTCTTTATACCAATAACAACGAGGCAGAGAAAGAAACAAGTAAAACAAGCCCATTCACAATAGCTTCAAAACAAATAAAATACCTGGGAATAAACTTAACCAAGGAGATGAAAGACCTCTAAAATGAAAATTTTAAAACACTAAAGAAAGAGACTGAAGAAGACACCAGAAGGTGGAAGGATCTCTGGAGCATGCTCATGAATTAATATTGTGAAAATGGCTACATTACCGAAAGCAATATACAGTCTTAATGCAATCCCCATCAAAATCCCAATGACACTCTTCACAGAAATAGAGAAAACAATCCAAAAATTCATTTGGAAGCACAAAAGACCCCAAATCGCTAAAGTGATCCTAAGCAGAAAGAACAGTGCAGGAAGCATCATAGTTCCTGATTTGAAATTATACTACAAAGCTACAATAACAAAACCTACATGGTACTGGCACAAGATAAACACCATGGAATTTTATTCAGCTGTAAAGAAGGATAAAATTATGGCATTTTCCTGAAAATGGATAGAACTAGAAACCATCATTTTAAGGGAATTAAACCAGACCTAGACAGATAAACATTTTGTTTTCTCTCATATGTGGATGTTAGACTTCAATATATATTATTAAAACATATAGATCATGAAAGCAGACAGGATTTAAGTAGGGAAAGATAATGGACTAAAGAAAAGGGGGAGGGAACAAGAAGAAAGGGTAATGGGAGATAAAACCACTTATGTCGTCCTTATGGCGAAATCAGGATGTACTTACTTATACAGATATACTCACAAAAAAGACATGCAAGCAGAAAGGAGATCGTTAGTGGGGAGGGAGGGAATGGAGGAGCAAGCTCATGAGAGGGTAAGGGGGAGGTTAACATGAGCAATGTACGATGAAATGCATTATGGAAATGTCATAATGAGACTCATTAAGTTGTACGTTGAAAATTACTAACAATAAAGCTAAAAGACTTAGAGTGCATGGTAAAAATGAATAAACACGATATTTTTTAAAAAATGGGAAGGTAATCTAATCAAATTAAACAGAAAATGAAGACTCATTATATATATATATATACACACATGTATACACAGTCATGCCACCTTGGCATCTGATCCCATCTGACCTTGGAAGCTAAGCAGGGTCAGACAGGCCAGTCCTTGGATGGGAGACCATCTGGGAATAGCAGGTACTTAGGCTTCGGAGAAGGATCTGGCAGCCCACTCTCAAAACAATTGTTGTTAGGTTAGGTGCCGTCGAGTCGGTATCCGACTCATAGTGACCCTCATAGGGTTTTCAATGGCTGTTTTGGGATTGCCTTGGGAGTGGATTGCCAGGTCCTTCTCCCATTTTGCGGTGCTGGGAATTGAACTCGGGACCTCAGAGACTGCAGTGAAGCACTCTACCAACTGAGCTAAATCCCAGCCCCCTCAGAACAATTAGCCATCGAAAAACCTATGAACAGCAGTGAAGCACTGAATATAGTGCCAGGCATGGCACAGTGTCAGGTGGTGTTTTGTTCTGTTGTACACTGGGTCGCTATGAATAGGCCCCAATTCAATGGCACCTAACAACAACAACAAAAAAATCTGTATCTATAGATACATATATATATATATATATATATACACATACACACACACATATATATATATATATATATACATACACACATATATACACACATATATATCATCTCCTTGTAATTAGGAGAGCTGAGAAAAACATCAAGTGTATGGTATTTGACATTGATTATGAAGACAAAAGTTAGTCAGTCAGAGAATTCCAAGTGGGGATGACCACCACAAACAAAGTTGACACACTCTACTGCAATTTCCTATAATTTGAACTTAACCACAATCTATAGCCTGGGCTGGGCTTTTAATGGTAGAGGGCGTATTAGTGGTCCCTTGTGGAAGGGGTGCTCAGGAGAGTAGGTCCTCAAAAGATTGGGCCTTCACGCATTTCCCACTAGAGGGAGGGAGGGGGTCACAAGATGAAGTCCTCACAAGACCATCCCCCATGTTTCCCATCACTATACACCAGGGAAACACTGGCTGAGGGTGGAACTCATCAATGGTACAGCCTGCCATGGGATTCCTTGGTGGGAATTCTGAGGGATTCTTTGTTTTGGTGGAGCTGTCCATAAGTCACCCATGCCCCTGTTGCCAACCCCCATAAACTCACTGGTTCCTCAAGTTTAAACTGACATATACATTCCCTGGTCTGTCCAGGCACTCTCAGTATCTGGGCTGAATGGATGTCTTTACTTCCAGTCAGGAAAAGCAGTTCACACACCACCATTCTTGCTGTAACTTCCCTCTGAATTGGCCCAAGTCTTGAAGATAGCAGCCTGAGTTTCCAGTGTGGAACACTGATTCCAGACAAAGCAGAGCAGATCTTATTTGTTACTTATTGCATTTGTATATTACAATCTCTCTGGGGGCTACCTGAATGAGTACAATAAGGCTCTCACTAACAGACTTCTAAGTCAGAAGACAATCCGTGTGGAAAATCAGAAGGACTTACTTAGAGATTATTTCCCAGTAAATAAAAAGCCTGCACCTTCCTGGACCAACAAATTGGTATTTATACACACAATACACTACTTACAGCCTGGAAGAAAAAACTTCAGTGAAAATTTCTTCTGGAAATTAAAGCATTCAAAACCACTGGAGAATGGAGAAAGCCCTATAGATGGCCAGGAAAAATCACAGACCTTCATTTTCAGCCCTTGGTTGAACTCTAGGTTTACGTCAGCAGAAAGTGAAGGCTGAAGTGGTTTTAAACAGACTAAGTGTTAAAAGAAATATTTTAGCTGGCTATGGTGGCGAACATCTCTAATCACAGCAACTTGGGAGGCAGAAACAGGAGGATACGAAGTTTGAGGCCAGAGGCATCCTGTATAACAACAAGACCTTGTCTCAAAATCAAAAGGAGAAAATGGGCTGGGAGAGCAGCTCAGTGGCAGAGTGCTTGCAAAGTATGCATGAGGACCTGGGTTCAGCCCCCCAGTAGAGCAAAAAATAAAATAAAAATTTAAAAATTTACAAAGGAAGGAAAGATGGAAGGCAGGAAGGCAGGCAGGCAGGCAGGCCAGCCGGCCGGCCAGCAGCCATGCAAGCAAAACTATCCACTAAGACTGCAAGAGGTGAGATTTTGTTATTTTTCTTTTGTAGCTTTTGGTATTGAAAGAAATCTGTCAAAACACTAGTTGAACCTAAGCTAAGGAAAGAGACTTCACTGACTACACACAACAAATAATACAGCCTCTACAAAACACTTCGGAAAAATCACTAAACAAATGGACTACATCCGTCAACAAATGAGAACAGGAACCATTTCAGAAGGGGGAGAGACTGATTCCCAGAGAGACCGTATTAAAATATGCATGTCCACTTTTCAACAGTAACCACACACAAAGAACACTGAGGAACAGAAAACTGTGGTCCATTAATGGGAAAAATGAGTTGAGATAAACCATCTTCCAAAAAGAGAAATACGAAAATGAGGTCTATATTATGCTACTATGGAAACTAGGTTGGACTGCTGTTATTGTTAGATGCCATGGAGTCGGTATCCCACTCATAGCAGCCCAATGTACGACAGATGAAACACTGTTGTCAGTGCTTCTCTGGTATTCGTAGGGCTTTCAATGGCTGATTGTTTTTTGGGAGTGAGCTACCAGGTCCTTCTCCCAAGCCTACAGCACCTGGTATTCTGAGAGGGTCTCCCATCCAAGTATGAACCAGGCCCAATCCTGCTTAGCTTCCAAGATCTGATGGGATCAGATGTCCCAGTGGTACAGCTGCAGGCAGACTAGACAATATATTACAAATAAGAACATTATAAAGCAACTACCCTTATGATTGGGGCTGGGATTTAGCTCAGTTGGTAGAGAGCTGCTCTGCAGTCTCTGAGGTCCCGGGTTCGATTCTCAGCACCACAAAAATGGGAGAAGGACATGGCAATCCACTCCCAAAGCAATCCCGAAACAATCAGCCATTGAAAACCCTCTAAGGGTCATTATGACACTACTCGATGGCACCTAACAACAACAGCCCTTACAATCATACATGCAAAGTTCCTCAATAAATATTAGAAATTGAATCAGAAAATGAATAAAAAGAATTATATACCACAACCAAGAGGGAATTATTGTGAGTATGCAAGGCTGATTGAAAATTCATAAATGAGACAGTAAGAGTGGAAGATAAGAAGTTTCCCTACATTCCTTAAGGAGAGATGACAATTTGGTCATTTCCCTAACAATCGGTTCTGCATCACACAGAAAAAAATTAGCTGGCTCTGTGGACAAGCAAACTGGGAAGGCAAATGAAGGTACTTCCTCCTAGAAGCTGAGTGATGTTGGGGATAGAATCTACTCCTCTGTGGCCAAGAAGTAGACTGTTATCAGGCATAGACTTCTAAAGTTTCTTACTGTTCACCAGTGCAAATCATGTCACATGTAGCAAGAACTAACGCTTTCATATATTTATTTATACTTGTTTTCATGACTGATATTTACAGTCATCCAGTCAAGTCAGAAAAATTATTAAAATATTAGTGAAAGGACTTAAAAGAGGCATAAAATCTACATGACAATAAAAATTCACCATATAAATAAATTACTGTAATTCATCACATGAAAAAGGTAAATAGTAAAAATCACTTAATCAAATCAATAAAAACATAAAGAAAATGAAAAAAGCACTCATATAAAAGAGAAATAAAAACGTCTTTAGTAATAGATAACATGATTGCCTATGTAGAAAATCACAAAGAATCAAGAAAACCATTTTCCCACATATCAGCAATGATAACTGTATTTGGAATTAAAAACACAATTCCACTTACACAGCACCAAGAAGAAAAGAGAAATGCTCACATACAAACTTGACAAAACTCTTTATGAGGAAAACTAGAAATTTCTAATGAGAGACTAAACAATAGCATAAATAAATGAAGAGATATCTCATACTCATGGATTGGAAGCCTTAATACTGGTACTTTTGCCCCAGTACTGGGAGTTGAACCCAGGGACTTACACATGCTAGGTAAGTGCTCTACCATTGAGCTGCACCCCCAGGGACTAATCTGCACAGCCTGCCCTATGAGCTCAAACTTGTGATCCTCCTGCCTCAGTCTCCCAAGTCACCGGGATTATAAGAGTGCACCATGGTGCATGGCTTCTTAATATTGTTAAGATGCCCCTTCTCAACAATTTCAATTATAGATTCAATAAGCTGCCAATAAAAATTTTAAGGTAGCTTTTTGGTAATGAAGGACTTATATCAACACAATAATGAAGAATAAATCCATAGGACTGATACCTGACTTTCAGATTTAGTATACATGTACAGCCATAAAGACAGTGTGGTATTTGGCACAGAATACACAGACTTACATAACAACAGAAAACCCAGAAATACACTCACACAATTATAGTCAATTTGCCTTTGACAAAGGAATAAAGGAAATTCAACAGAAAAAGTACTTTCAACAAATGTTGCCACTACTTCTGGACAGTTAATATGGAAATCAATGAAGGAGATACTGACCCTCCAAATTTCACAAAATCAGCTTACAATGGATTATAAATATAAAAGTAAAATTCAAGGCCTGAATAGCTCAGTAGTGAAGCACCTACCTAGCATGCACAAGGCCCTGGGTATAATCCCCAATACCAAAAACAAAACAAAATTTTACAACCTGCAAAAAAAAAGCCAAACAAACAACAAAAACCCAAAATACCAACCAAATAAAAAAAAAATCCACCCTACATCTAAAAGGAAAATTCAAAATTTAGAGCTTCTCAAAAATAAAAACAGGAGAAACTCTAGACAACTTTGAATTTTGGCAATGAAGTTTCACATTCAACATGGAAGCATGATCCATGAATGTGGAAACTGACAGACTGGAATTAAATAAAATTTGTTTTTCAAAAGACAAAACAGAGACTAGAATAAAATATTTACAAAATACATTTCTGATAGTGAATTGATATTCAAAATAGATCAAGAATTCTTAAAACTCAGTAACAGTAAACAATTCAAAAATTGGTAAAAGATCTAGAAAGACACTTCATACTAGATCTATGAATAGTAAATAAACCTGTGACAGTATATTCTCATATGCCATTAGGGAACTGCAAATTAAAAAAATGAGGTACTGCCACGTACCTAGCGGAGTGGCTAAAACTTGAAATGATGACATCACCAAATGATGGTTAAAATATGAATCAACAACAGCTCTTTCACTGTTGATATGAATAGAAAATAGATCAGCCACTTGACAGTCTGTCATACTTTTCCAAAGATAAACATAGTCTGACTTATGATTAAGTAATCACACCTCTAGGTGTTTACCCAAATGAGCTGAAAGTCGTATACACACAACACTCTTCACAGGAATATTTATAGAAGCCTTATTTAGAACTGCTTAAAGCTAAACGCAACCACCATGCACTTTTCACTAGCTTAATGGATAAACTGTGGTATAACCACAAAAATTAATACTGTACTATACAGAAAATAAGCAGTCAAGCCATGAAAGACATGGAGAGACCTTAAGTCAAACAAAGCCAGTCTGAAATGGCTATCTAAAATATGCTCAGGTAAAGAACATTCTGGGAAAACACAAAATTATGGAGACAGAAAACATATCAATGGGTGCCAGGGACTTAGGCTAGAGCGAAGGAATACAGGAGACAAAGAGTGACGAGCAGTGAAACTCTGTACCATTATCTGACTTCTATATACTGCCATGGTGGGGTACACACCACATACATCTATCAGAACCCATGTAACAGTACCACACAGAAGGAGGAACCCTGACGTAAAGAATAAACTGGAGTTAATAACACTGTGTTGCTTCTTCCATTCGCAACATCAAGAAATGCAGTATATTGGTCCATCAACTGTAACAAACACACTACACAAATGCAAGGTATTGCAAATAGGGGAAATGATAAGCTGGAGAGGAGTGTTTAGGTACTTTTGTACTGTCTGATCAATTTTTCTGTACACCTAAAGTTGCTCTAAAAAATAAAGTTTACTTAAAAAGTGAATAAACTACCATTCCATGGAATATTCACAGGCATGCAGACAAGAAACAGGAATAATATCATTTTCATTAAGAGGACACAAAACATAAATTCAAAGAGGGATACATACATAGGTTATAAAACGATGAAGGAAAGCAAGGAAATTATCCACAATACTGTTCATCTGGAGAGAAATAGGATGATTGGAACTTTAAAACTCATTTCAGTGGGGTACATGGTGCAAAGCCTTCTTTCAAGTCTTCATCTGGTTGCTACTAGGCAAATGTTCCCTTCGCAGTATTTTAGTTGACTGTGAAATTGTTTTCTGTATATTCTGCATGGAGAGTATTTGTAGTAAGTTTCCAGTTTCTCAGTGAATTTTAAAATGCTAGCTGAATTGTTGAAAGTAAACTCTTAGAGGATAATAATATGAGCTGGGTGTGGTAGTACACACCTGTAATCCCAGTGGCTGGGGTGGCGGAGGCAGGAGGATCTCAAGTTTGAGACCAGAGGTAGTGTGCGTAATTTAGCGAGACCCTGTCTCCAAAAAAAAAAAAAAAAAAAAAAAAAAAAAAAAAAAAGTGAAATAATGGGCTCGGGATGCAGCTCAGTGGTCTAGCACTTGCAAAGCATGCAAGCCCAAGGCCCTGGGTCCAATCCCCAGTACTGGGGGAAAAAAAAAGAAGATAGTAACATAAGCATGATCTAGGCCCTGAGTTCAGTTCCCAGAAGTGGAAAAAAAGAAGTCTATTAAAACTAATTTCTTAATCACGCCAAAACTACCCAAAGAGCCGGTGCGGTGGCACACACCCATAATCCCAGTGACTGGAGAGGCTGAGGCAGGAGGATTACAAATTTGATGCCAGAGGCAGCCTGCACAATTTAGTCAGACCCTGACTCAAAATAAAAAGTAAAAACTGGGCTGGGGTTTGTAGTTCAGTGGTAGAGCACTCGCAAAAATGCATGGAGCCCTGAGTTCAACCTCCTAGCACTGCAAAAAACAAATAAAATTAATTAATTAATTAGTTAATTAATTAAAACGCAAAGATAAGTTTTTATAAAGATAGACATCTTATAAATTCAGATTTATTTTATTACGCATTAATCTTACTATGCAGTGTTCCAAATGAATCAACAATAAGAAGACTGCTTTACTGTGGAATTATTTAAAATTGTCCTTTAAAAGAAAAAGAAGAAACTGTACACATAAGCTAATATAGTTGCTAAGTTGGAATTCATTATTTAATTTACTTCCTTTGTAATGATTAATGCTATAAAACGTATGGTTATTTTACAGTATATTCACAAAAGAAATATTATTACAAGGTTCCAGAGATAGCCAATTTCATTCCTTTGGAAATTTACTATACTGTTTCAATGTTGCTAAGTGTCTTGTAAAGAAAAATTTTAAGTCTAGAATTCATTATTTTCCTAACATATATTTTTCACTACAGTTTCTACCATATGCTTACTTTTTAATCAAATATGTACATTTCAGAAATTTCTACCCTTAATCATTGATTTATCATATGGGATTTGAATTCAAGGTTTTGTTTTGTTTTTTTTAAGAGAAAATCCTTTGCTTAGAAATACATTTTCCACACCTGGACTTTTGTGTTTGTAAAAAGATTTTTTGTGTGTGTTTGTAAAAAGATTTCAAGAGGAATTCAGGAATATAACTATAATTTGTGCTTCTAAAATACCATGTTACATTTATATTTTAAGTGCCTAATGGTTAGTTCCTTCAACACCATTGGTTCCTCTTCATATGCAACCTCTTGAAATTAAAGTAAACAACATGTAGTTTAAAGTTGAGAAAGGGTGTGCGTCAGGGCTGTATACTTTCACCCTATCTCTTCAATTTATACGCTGAGCAAATACTCCGAGAAGCTGGACTTTATGAGGAAGAACGTGGCATCAAGATTGGAGGAAGACTCATTAACAACCTGCGTTATGCAGATGACACCACTCTACTTGCTGAAAATGAAGAGGATTTAAAACATTTACTGATGAAGATCAAAGATCATAGCCTTCAATATGGGTTACGACTAAACATCAACAAAACAAAAATCCTTACATCTGGGCCAGTATGCAACTTCACAATAAATGGAGAAAAGATTGAGGTTGTCCAAGATTTTCCTTTGCTTGGCTCTATAATCAACACCCGTGGAAGCAGCAGTCAAGAAATCAAAAGATGCATTGCTCTAGGAAAAGCTGTGGCAAAAGATTTCTTTAGAGAACTGAAAAGCAAAGATGTCACATTGAAGACAAAGGTGCGTCTGACTCATGCCATGGTATTTTCAGTCGCATCATATGGTTGTGAAAGCTGGACATTGAACAAGAGAGACAGAAAAAGAATTGATGCTTTTGAATTGTGGTGCTGGAGATGTCTATCGAATATACCATGGACTGCCAAAAGAACCAACAAATCTGTCCTAGAAGAAGTGCAACCAGAGTGCTCCTTGGAAGCAAGAATGGCCAGACTGCGTCTTACATATTTCGGACATGTAGTCAGGAGAGATCAATCCCTGGAGAAGGACATCATGCTTGGGAGAGTGGCAGGTCAACGCAAAAGAGGAAAACCCTCCACCAGATGGATTGACACAGTGTCTGCAACAATGGGCTTAAACATAAATAAGATCGTTTGCCTAGCAGAGAATTGGCAAGTGTTTTGATCTACTGTACATAGGGTTGCTATGAGTGGGACTCGACTCGACGGCACCTAACAACAACAACAACAACAACAACAACGGTTAGTTAAAACTAACTTCCATTTCTACTCAAAAGAAGTTATATGTACTTGGTTTCTAACCTCTTTGGTTTTTCTTTATAAGGAAAAAAAACAAACCGCAAGAGCCAATAAACCACATTGACATAGTTTTTTAAAAAGCCCCCTAATTTCCTTGAAGCTTCAAAATATGTCTAACAAATGGTGCAAATGATTGTAATACTAAAAATGTACATTGAAAGACATCAAAATACAATGAAATAAGTGGAAAGACAATGTATGTCCTTAGAAAGGAGACCAAACTTCACCATGAACTAAGCATAAGCTCTCTGAAAAAGTATAGGGTTTTATTTAATTCTATGAAATTCACAACTACATTTGCTTTGTTGGTATGCTTGAGAAAAAGTACTTCTAAAACTGGAAATAGAAGCCAAAATGCCTAAGTATAGTGAACTTGCTGTTCAGAACACTGTCAGAGAGTGTTACAAAGTAAATGCTATAGCTGGGTGTGGTGGCGCACGTCTGTAATCCCAGTGGCTTGGGAGGCGGAGCCAGGAGGATCGCAAGTTCGAGACCAGAGGAAGTCTGCATAGCTTAGCGTGACCCTGTCTCAGGAAGTAAGGAAAAAAAAATAAAAGGGCTGGGGTGCAGCTCAGTGGTCCAGCACTTGCAAAGCATGCAGGCATGAGGCCCCGGGATCAACCCCCAGTACCACACACACACAAAAAGTAAATGCTTATGTAACTCCCAAAATTTGAATCCTAAAATGTCAACTCCCACAGGGATTAGAGTAGGAGGTGGCATCTCTGGCAGGCCAGAGGAATCAGATGAGGCTATGAAGGAATGCCCAGGAACGGGATTAGTATTCATGAACGGAGATATGTAGCTATCCTTATCAAAGATTAACAAAAAACAAAACAGTCACTTACAGTCACAAATTCTCCACTCTGCAAATGAGAGAACTGATGTTTTCATGAATCTTTGTGATTTACAAATGGAACAGAGATGTTATTTCTTTTCTCTATTAGCATTTTCAAGCCTAGGTCTTGGATTTCCTTCAGGAATCTGACCAGATCTCAGAAACTTGCTATACATGCTCAAGGGAAACAAAGAAATAAAGGAGAATTTTTAGCAAATGGAAATGAAACTAGATTTTTTTTTTTGAAATCTGCTTCTTTAAAATATTTCATCTTATTCAGCTCTGACTAAAACATTTCATATTTAATGAAAAGCTAGGGCTCAAATCAGTGAACAGATTATGTCCAGGTGATGAGCACAGAAAGAGGCAGCACTGAAGGAACACAGACAAGTCAGACTCAAGTGTCCAGGAAGGCCAGCCTGTCACCTGGGACCCCTCACACTCTAGTCCTATTCACTGAAATACTGAACACCCTCCCAGGAGACCCTGGAGTGTGACTCAAGCACACTTTGCTTCTCAGGGTTTTGCACCCCTAACAGGAGTGGGTCTTCCTTGACCTTTGGGAGAGTTTTTCTTTCATCACAACTCTGAGAAAATCCAGAGAGAAGGGATCCTCTCAGACCTGGTACCTCAGTACCTGCATGTGACTGGCTGACTAGCCATGGGAACTGGGCTTAGGGGCAGACAGTGTCTGGAGGGTGAGCTAGTGACATGAGGCCTATGCTAGGAGAGTCCTCTCAGTCCAGGGTCTCCGGCTGCTGGCCTGAAAGGCTCCACCCCACACCCTGTTCACTACACACTCCAGGCACGTGGCAGCCATGGGCACCTTGTGTCAGCCCTGTCAGTTCTGAACCCAGAGCACCATGGAGTCAGGACAGGGTGAAGACACAGCTCTGTGGAGTTTCCGCATGGGAATCTCAACCCAAAGACACTCTGATAAGATGCCTGTGCCTAGGGAGAAGAGAGGAGAGAGCCAGGGTTTTCAGAGGTGTGAACTGAAGCTCTCTGAAGACCCTGCATGTACATTAAAGATTCTATAGACTCTTGTCCTAGGCTGACTAGAACTGATTGTGAAGAAGCAGAATGTTGTACATAGAGAACTGAAATTATAATATTTCAGGCTAGCTTGATCCTTTGATAGCTAATTACCTTCACTTTGTATCGGACCTAACATTCTCAGGACTAATAGATAAACTTCTTGGAATGTATCACCAAACTTAGCATACCTCTAGCCCCCTTCATTCCTAAAGCTAAGAATACCATAACATTTGACACCTGTAGAAGAGCGTCCCTGCTTCACTATACGTAGCCTGTACCTGATGCCTCCACCAATGTAACTGTTGACATTTTTTGGGTGCTGGTGAGTTAGGTCCGACTCACAGTGACCCTATGTACAACACAACAAAACACTACCCAACACTACTGTCAATGCTTCTCTGCCATTCATAGGATTTTCAACGGCTGATTGTTTTGGGAGTTGGCTGTCAGGTCCTTCTCCCAAGTCTAGAGCC
>VMDO01039199.1:0-12861 GCA_007922755.1 Pedetes capensis
CTTAAGGATATAAATTATACTCTCTAGAGAAAATGCTAAAAGTTAATGCAAAATTATACTGAAAATCTAATAAGAAAATTAAAATGGAATTCTAAAAATATTAAATTGTTAAAACTCTAAATTTCTAATCATAACTTTAAAAGACAGGAAAAGAGCAAAGAGAAATAAAAACAAGTATAGAAACAAACAAACAACAAAACAAAAACACAGAGGAGGTAAGCAGGAAAGAAAAAACAAGATGGCAAATATTTATCAAAATATATCAATAGTTATTCCAAGCATTAATGTATTAAATATTTCATTTAAGAGGCAGAGATTGTCAGAATGGACTTACAAAAGCAAGACCCAAGTATGTGTGGTCTAGAAATGATTCCTGATTCATTTTACATGTAAATCATAGGTAAATTGAAGGTAAATGGAGAGGAAAATATATATCATGCAAATAACATGCATTTAAAGGCTATAACTGCTATATTTTTATCAGCTAAAATAGATGTTAAGATCAAACTATTGATGAAGAGGAAAAATTTATAATGGTAATGAATCAAATCTTTAGGAAGGCACAATCATAAACATGCAAGATGCTAATAAGACAGCTGCAAAATATATGACACAGAGCTGGGACTCAGTGGTACAGTGCTTTACTATCATGCACAGGCTCTGGGTTTGATTCTTAGCACTGGGGAAAAAATATATGAGGCAAACATTTCACAATTATGGTGGAAATTTTAAAATAGTTTTCTCCAAAACATAACTACTGAAAACAAATCAGCAAAGCCATGAAATAAATGCATAGCTTAAAATGCTTATATGTGAAATAAAGATTTAAAACTCAATCATCTGGAATCTTATCAAGCACATAAGTAAATTAAACTACATCATTAGAGTATCAAAAATGGATACATCTCTAAGCTGAAAAGATAATACAGAAGAATAAAATTAACTATTAGTGATTAAAAGGGGACAACAGTAGAGAATACACAAACATTTAAAGGGAACATTATGAATAAATTTACATGAATAAATTTTACCACCTTGAGGAAATTGAAAATTTCCTTAAAAGATATATTGCCAAAACTGACCCAAAAATAAATTTACAATATGAAGAATCTATGCTAATTATATCAGTTAAAAGCATGGTTAAAACTTTGTTATAAAAAATTTTAGACTCAGGTAATTTAATTGGTTAAATCTATAAAACATTTTAGGGGAACTAGTACTGAAATACTAAAAAATACCACTTTAGAAAATCAAGAAAAAGAAAACACTTCACAAATCATTTCAAGAGGTAGGTATTCCCTTTTAATTAAACCTAGAAAAATACATAATTAAAATCAATATATAGCAATAATTTATCAGAATATAAATTCAAAAACCTTTGAATATTCTAGCAATTAATAAAATTATGTAAAGATAATACATCATGATCAAGTTGTATATATCTTGATAATGAAAACTTGGTTTAATTTTAAAGTATCAATGTAATTCACCCCATTGATAGCTTAAAGGCAAAAATTAGTTCTATTAACAAATGTAGAAAATTCACTTGACAACATCTATTTATGTAAAAAAACTCTCCTAAATAAACATTAGAAGAAAAATTTCTCAATCTGATTAAGGCTACCAATGAAATTAGGAAAACTTCAGCTAATAATATCTAAAGGTTCAATGCTTTCTACCTAATACCAAGAACATGACAAGGATGTTTGCTCTTCCTACTCCTATTCAACATTACACTAGAAGTGTAACCAGTGCAATAAGGTAAGAAAAAAACAAAATGCACAATATTGGAAATAAAAAATTAAAACTCTTCATTTTTATTTATTTTGATTGCACATATTTACGGGGTTGTTGTTGTTGTTGTTGTTAGGTGCCGTCGAGTCGGTATCCGACTCATAGCGACCCTCTGTACAACAGGGGAAACACTATTGTCAGTGCTTCTCTGCTGTTCATAGGGTTTTCCATGGCAAATTGATTTTTGGGAGGAGGTTGCCAGGTCCTTTTCCCAGCCTACAACTTCTGGTGTTCCCAGGCAGTCTCCCATCCAGGTACTAACCAGGCCCAACCCTGCTTAGCTTCCAAGATCTGACGGGATCAGATGCCACAGGGCTATGGCTGCAGGCATTTATGGGGTACAGAGTGCTAATTCAGCTCATATATGCACTGTGCAATAATCAAATCAGGATTGTTAATACTTCCATATCCTTAAACATTTTACAATTTTTAATTTATATGTACCAATAATTGTACATATTTATGAAATACACTGTGATTTTTTTAAATTCATATAGTATGGTGAGATTCATTATAGGATTTTCATAGAATTGTTTCCTATATTTTATACTTGTTCTCTCCCTTTTACCCTCATATGTTGCTGAACTCTCCATTTTTTAAACAGCATATTGATATACACTGAAAACTTAGAGTATCTGTTAAGCAGGGATTATAATGAATAAATAAGTTTATCAACATTGAAAATACAGAATAAATTGTATTTCTATATACAAGTCATGAAGCCTGCAAAATTTAAAATGAAATAAAACACTTCAGTTTATAGTTGCCCACAAAATAATATACTTAGGAATAAATTAGATACAATATGTTCAAAACTTATACATGTGGAACTTGAAAATATTATAAAATAAATTTTTAAAAAGTATAAATGAGATGGTATATCATATTCATGAAAGGTGAACAATCAATATGATTAAGATGGTAATTCATTTCAAATTGATATGTGGATTTAATGTAATTTTCATAAGAAACCTAGCCACCTATTTTGCAGAAATTGGCAAACTTACTTTAAAATTTTAGTACAGAACCAAAGAACCTAGAATAGATTAAATAATTTTGAAAAACAAGAAGTAGATTGGAGGACTTATACTACATGACATGAAGATTTTCTATGAAAGTAAAGTAATCTCAGGAGTGTGGCTCTGAGGGTAAAATAGACATACAATCAAAGAGAATAGAGAAGCAATATATGTATATATGTACATATGTTGTTGTTATTGTTGTTGTTGTTGTTAGGTGCCACTGAGTTATGTCTGACTCATAGCAACCCTCATACGGTTCTCCATGGCTGATTGTTTCAGGATTGTCTTGGGAGTGGATTGCCATGTCCTTCTTCCATTTTTGTGGTGCTGGGAATTGAACTCTGGACCTCAGAGACTACAGAGCAGTGCTCTACCAACTAAGCTAAATCCCAGCACCTATGTATATATGTATGTGTGTGTTTGTCTGTGTGTGTGTGTGTGTGTGTGTGTGTGTGTGTGTGTGTATATGTTTGGTGATTGTTGTTGGTGCCATCAAGTTGGGTCTGACTCATAGCAACCCTATGTACAACAGAACAAATCATTACCCAATACTGTGCTATTCCTGGCACAATTACCAGTGTTGCTCGACTATAGGGTTTACCATGGGTTTTCAATCAAAGAAAAAATTATTGAAAATATATCTTAGCAGCCTCAAAAAGTTTCAAGAGGCTATTTTGTAATAGAGGTATAGAAAATCCTAATGCAATAAAATGCTACTATTGAGGCATAGATGTAAAGGAAACTTGGTTAAATTAAAAAAAACTCAAGACCAATGAAAATGTAACAGTACACTGTTAATAGTTAATAGACATGTTAATAGTTAATAGACACTGTTAATAATTAATAGACATGGGATAATTTGAGTGCTGAACTGACATAAGATAAATTTAGTACTATCACTTACTAACTGTAAGCAAACTGTCTCAGTATGAAGAAGAAAAGTCTAAAGATAGAATGATAGATGTGGAAGACATGTATTGGAGATCAAATCTAAATGTTTAGTAGTTGCAAAGGAATAAAGTTGTATTCTGAGTAGAAACAAGTAGTGAAGGTGAAATAGAAAATGTTGTTCTCAGCCAGGCACGGTGGCACATGCCTATAATCCCAGCAGCGGGAGGCAGAGGCAGGAGGATTGCAAGTTCGAGACCAGAGGCAGTCTGTGGAATTTAGTGAAATCCTGTCTCAAAATAGTAAAAAGAAAAAAGAAAAAAAAAAAAAGGCGGGGGGCTAGGGTGCAGCTCAGTGGTCCAGCACTTGCAAAGGACGCAAACATGAGGCCCTGGGTTTGACCCCCAATACTGAAAGAAAATAAAAAAGAAAAAGAAAAAGTTGTTCTCAAACTCAAGATCTGACTCCATAATTCAAATAAACTTATTGAATAGTGAATAAAGTTAATGAAAAAGACGAACTACTAGTGAGATTCTGTCAAGGCTTTTCATTATAAGAAACACATAATGGCAAAATAAATCACTTTCATAAAATGAACTCTCATCAGGCTTATTTTTCTTAAATACTTATCTTCTCAAATATTTCCTACTTTAACCACAAAAAGAAAAGAATTCCTTGCCAAGTCAAGCTGAGCCTCATGTCAAAAGGCAACAATAAGATACTTTCTTTTTTCTTAAAAGATAGTCAACTACTATTAAACTATCCTGAAAAATAGCTTAAAGATTATGACCCAATTTTTCCAGTATTGAGTTATCCATGTAGGTGATGAAGGAGAATATGAAAGAATGATATAAGGTATGTGATCTATGTATAGATGTCTTGATAGCATTGTTATAAATCTGGATTACAAAAACTCAAACTACGGCTTAAAAAGGATGATTTTTATTCTAAATATATTATTGTGTACTAACAATCTAGTTCCACAGCCAGTGATATTTATAGCCAGTAAGGCATGGGAAGTGAATGTTCACAATGGACACTTGCCATTCCAGTAGTAAGGGAGCCTGCTTACTGAATATCAGGGCATTACATTATTGAGGAGAAATTTATCAACGACCAGAAATAGAAGGATGAAATGAATAAAAGTTTACACAAAAATTCTATTACACTTCTAAGAATTTGAAAATTATTTGTTCTCCATTATCAAATATAAATTTAATTATATATTTATAAAATTCAGAGTATTGGTGAATCAAAATATGATTCTACCTACCATACAATATAGAATATAAAATCAAAAGTCTATAAAACAAGCATGAAATATGATAGAAATGACAAGAAAATTTAGCATACTGCATGAAACAAAATCATGAAAATAATAGCATACTTAATCAGTTACTATAACAAATATAAAAGGATAAATCCACTCCTCAACTAAAAATCCAAATTCTACAATTTGGGGAAAGTCATAATCAAGATTTATTGATTGTGTGACACAACATTAAAATGTTAAAAGAAGCTGGGAGTGGTGGCTCACACCTGTAATCTTAGCAATTTGGGAAGTAGAGGCAGGAGGATCGCAGATTTGAGGACAGAAGCAGCCAGTGTAACTTAGTGAGACCCTATCTCAAGATAAAATATTTTAAAAAAGATGTTGTGGATGGAGGCCAGTGGTAGAGTGCTTGCAAAAGTAGTAAAATGCCCTGGTTCAGCCCCTTGTATTGCCCCAAAAAAGTTAAAAGAAAATGTGAATGAATATTTATAAATCAAATATTTATAGCATTTATAATATATATAAATCAAATCAACATAGAAAAACCTAAGGGGACTCTTAAATAGGACAATGCCAAAACCTTTATATTGACTAAATGTACAATTCATAATAAAGTAAAAGCAGTTTTAAATTTGGGTGCTTTAAACACCACACTATAATATAAAGGAAATACAAAGTCAGTGTGACATGTGAAACTGTAGTGATAGAAATGAATAGTTTACTGTCTATGATCTAGTAAATGATGGAATATAGAGGCTATAATCAGTAAAATGAATAATCACATTGCATCTTTCCAAAACATACTCTTTATATATTGTATATATACAATTATATATATATTGAACATATATGGATCAATTATAAACAGTTGAGCACATCCTAGACCACTTAAAAACAAATACAATAGAAACTTTAAAGAATAAGCTTAAAAAACATGTAAGAAAACATAATTGAGTAATAAGAAAAAACATGAAAACTAAATATCTTCTCTTTCTTAGAAATCATTGACAAATGAAATACCAACTAAATCTGGGATATTTTGGTTAAAATTATGACAGATATTTGATTCCCTTAATATATAAAATTTCATTAGAGAAATAGCTACCAAATACGATGAAATGGAAAAATGATACGATGTCTCAGAACTATGTAGAAAAAAATTTAATGTCTATAATAATACAAATACATTAAATTCAGAAAATGTTTTCACCTCTTATGTTTGAAAGTATTAAAAATATATAATACTCAATGTTGACAAGGGCAAGATGAATTTCTTACCCTCATAAATATCTAATGGTAGTGTAAATTTTTTTCCAGTACTTGGAGGCTGTATCCAGGGCCTGTGGATACTTTGCTAGCACTGAACTCCAGCCATCTTGTGTTGTTGTTAAATGCCATCAAGTCAGTGTCTGACTCATAGCAATCCTACATACAACAGACAAAACACTATTGTCATACTTCTCTGCTATTCATAGGGTTTTCAAAGGCTGACTGTTTTTTGGGAGTGGGTTGCCTGGTCCTTCTCCCAGACCTACAGCACTTGGTGTTTCTAGGCAGTCTCCCATCCAAGTACTAAACACGCCCCACTCTACTTAGCTTCTGAGATCTGATGGGATCTCATGACACAGTGGTATGTTTGCAGGCATGCTGAAGACATACCCCATTTTAAAAACTTTTATAATCTTGAGACGGGACTCTAAGTGATGCAGGCTGCATCTGCTCTTGAACTCTTGATCCTTTTGCCTCTGCCTCCTGTGTCTGGGATTATAGGCATGTATTATCATGTCATGATGATAGTGTACATTAATAGCACTTCTGGAAGCAAATTCATTAATATCTGCCTCAACACAGTAATTTCTCTTCTAAGAATGTTTTCTAAGAACATTATTGGAAATGTGTCCAAATAATTTTATGTTAATATGCTCATTACTTGCCTAATAATAATAATAAAAAAGTGTAAGCAAACTGAATGTCCACTATTGGAAGAATGGCAAAATATTTGTTTTACAATCTATAAAAAGAATGTTATTCAGACATTAAAATACATATTTTGCAGGAGTATTTATGGATGAGGTGCAATGCAGGGTAAAATACATCATGATAAAAAAATGAAAACAAAACATGAATGAATGAGAACTGCATATTTACTATGTACTATGACAGACACTCATTCTTGCTTACCCCAAATTCATCTTCTCTTTCCTTTTCACTCCAAGAGCTCTAATAGAAATTTATGAAAAGAAATCCATTTTGGGGAGTTAAAATATAATTTAGATCGAAGAGAAAAATAAGGAAATATGAGTAGAAGAGCATATTGGGTGAAGCTGGTAAGAAATTATTGAGGTGGTGGAGACCTCCTAGATGGCTGCCAGCAGGCATGACAGAGCTCTCCAGAAGAGCACAGAGCAGAAGAGAGATACAGTGGAGCCCTCCAGGACAGTGAGCAGCTGACAGGATGCACCACAGAGCCCTAAAGGACAGGACACAGCTGACAAGAGGCATGATGGGAGCCCTCCAGTATGGCACATGGCTGACTAGAGAGATAGCAGAGTCCTGCAGAAGAGTGCGCAGCTGACTAGAGATACTGCAGGGAAAAGAAAAGTGGAGATCTGCAGGACTCTCCTGGGAGGAGACTGGGTGACACAGCCCCTCTGGAGGGTCTTGTACCCTTTTTCCTTTTTAACTGGGGAGAGATTATCACTGCCATGGCCTCTGGAGCCATGGGAACCATGAGCCTGATTGAGAGAAACTGAATGGTGGCAAGTTCAGGAGATGGAGAGGAGCCACTGGCACTGGTGAATCCCTGAGCCTAAGAAAGCTTGCTTAGACTAAGGTGTGTTTGGGGCCCAGGAGTGATTGTGATGCAGAGAGATGGCACCATGGGTCTGGGGAGCCTAAGACACATGATTGAGGCTGTGGAACAATTGAGGGCTGGGAATGCAAGGGACAGAGAGAAACAGAGGGGGTTGTGCTGAATACAGAGGCTGTAGCCAGAGCTAGGCACCAGACACTGAGGGTACAAACTACGTGGGGGAGGGAGAGAGAAGTGCCAGTGACCTGTCGTCACTCAAACTCATGGGAATATCAGAGGAAAACCTCCTTACACATGGAGGAAGCATGACCTAGTAATCAGATGCAATGGGCAAGCCTCAACAGACAACACAGGAAACATGGAAGGTGAAGTGGGATGGGAAGAACCAATAGACCAAAGTGCCTCAATGGATAATTTTAATGTAACTGGATACTTAGAGATGCCAGATAAAGAATTTAGAACTCTGCTTATGAATATGCTGAAAGACGTCAAAGACACCGTTATGAAAGCAATTGATTTACAGGACAATAGAATATCTATCTTGGAAGAAAAATTCATCAGAGAAATGAAAATTTTGAGAAAGAATCAAACAGAAATCCTGAAGAAGCGAACAAAGCAAACTCTATCAACACAATATTACAGTAGAAGCAGCAATATCCAAACTAGACAAAGATGAAAACTGGATAGCTGATGCTAAAAAAAAGTGGAAGACCTTATTTACTCAGATGCCAAGAAGAAAAAAACAGTTGAAGCAGTATAAGCAAGATTTTCAAAGAGTCTTTGATAAAATGAAGAAACAAGACCTACAAATTCAGGAGTTCACTAAGAAGCTGAAAACAACATGAGAAGATTAGTAAATTTATTAATAGAAACATTAGCTGAGAATTTCCCAAACCTAAGGCAAGAACTGGGTACCTATACAATTGAAACATTCAGAGCCCCAAACATAGTAGATCAGAACAGATTCTCTCCATGATATACTGTTATTGGAATGTTAAATCTACATAGCAAAGAACCTATCCTAAAAGCTACAAGAGAGAAATTCTAACTCAATTACAAAGGCAAACTCATCAGAATAACAGTTGATTTCTCAACATCAACCTTAAAGGAAAGAAAAGTTTGGTCATTCATCATTCAAGTATTGGAAAAAACAAAACAACAAAACAAAACAACAACAACAACAAAACAAAACAAAACTACCAACCAACATTATATTATCCAGCAAAGCTATCTTTTAAAATAGACAATGAATTCAAGACATCTCATCATATTAACTTGTTTAAATGTTTCATGACAACCAAGTCAACATTGCTGTGGCTCCTCAGTGAAACACTGCATATGGGAGAGCCAAGACAACCCCAGATACAAAATCAAAGAAATAAATAAACATGAGGGGACCTTAATAAAACAATAGGCTAACTATGAATCAATAAAACAGAAATAAGTACCACATTGATGCACAATAATAAACACCTCTCAATAATTACTCTCAGCATAAATGGGCTTAATTCACCATTTAAGAGGCATTGACTGATTAATTGGATTAAAAAACATAAACCCTCAATATCCAGTATTCAAGAGACTCACCTCAACCATAAAGACCATAAAAGGCTTAAAATTTAAAGGCTAGAAAACAAAAAACCAAGCATGTGGGAACCAGAAAAAAGCAGGAGTTGTGATACCAATTTCAAACAGCTTAGACTTCAATCTAAAACTAATCAGAACAAAGGACATTATATATAAGTAAAAGGAACAGCCAACCAGGAACCTGTAATGATATTTAATATCTACTTGTGAAATACAGGGGCAAGTAGCTTCATAAAACAAATTTTATTGAAGTTAAAGAAACACATTGAGTCAGACACAATACCTCACTTTTGCCAAGAGGCAGGTCACCAAAGCAAAAAATCAACAGAGAAATGAAGGACATAAATAGCATCATAGACCAACTGGAACTTACAGACTTCCACAGAATATTCCATTCACCAGATGTGGAATATACATTCTCAGCACCACATCGAAATTTTCTTAAGATTGGCCACATTTTAGTCCACAAAAAGTGGCCTCAACAAATACACAAAAAAGGAATCAATATCAGATTGAACCTCATTAGATCACAATGAAATAAAACTAGAACACAAAAGCAAGAAAATTTTCAAAAATGTTACAAGTGCATAGAAACTTAATAATACATTGCTGAACAATCAATAGGTCATTGTAAAAATCAGAAAGACCAACAGACCAGAATCAAGGTCCAGAGATACACCCACATAACTATAGCCACCTAATTTTTTACAAAGGGGCTAAGGATATTTAATGGGGAAAAGATAGCCTTTTAAACAAACGGTATTCAGAAAATTGAGTATCCATTTGCAAATAATTGAAAATAGACCCACATATATCACTTTGCACATGAGTTCACTTGAAATGGGTAAGAGACATCAACATAAAATCAGAAACCTTAAAACTACTAGAAGAAAAGATAAGAAACATGCTCCAACACATATGCATAGTAAAATATTTCCTTAGGAAGGCTCTAATTCCCAGAAAATGGCACTAAGAATTAACAAATGGGATTACATGAAATTAAACTGCTGTACAGCAAAGGAAATAATCAACAGAGTTAAGGGAGACCCCACTGAATGGGAGAGAATCTTTGTATCCTACACATTGGACAGAGGACTAATTTCAAGAATATACAAAGAACTTAAGAAAGCAAATACCAAGACAACAAATAACTCAATGCATAACTGGGCAAAGGAAATAAACCATTTATTTCATCATCTTTGGAAATCAATATGGAGGTACCTTTGCTGTTGTACCTTAGAAAACTAAAAATAGAATTGCCATATGATCTAGCTTTACCACTTCTAAGTATATACCCAAAGGAAGATAAGTCATCAGACCACCTGCACTTCCATATTTAATGCAGAGCTCTTCACATTTGCAAGGATTATGAACCAACCCAGATATCTATCAACAGAAGATTGTATTAAAATTGTGGTATATATACACAGTGGAATATTATTCAGCAGTAAAGAAGAATAAAATTATGTTATAAGCAGCAAAATGGATGGAACTGGAGAGTATCATTTTAAGCAACATAACCCAGACTCATAAAGAGAAATACTGCATGTTCTTGCTTATATGTGGAAGCTAAATCTACCTTAAGGGTATATATATATATATATATATATATATATATATATATATATATATAATTGCACTGTTTAAGAGTGAAAAATAAAAGTAGATCCAATATGAGGAGTGTGGGGACTAGTGGGAGGGAATGGATGATGAGAAAAGGGTATGAGGGAGGGGGAATAATGCAGAGAGGTATAAGAGAGAGAAAAATGTGAAGTCTGGGATTCCAGGATGCAATTCTATGAAAGTATGAAGAAGAAGGAGGAAGAGGAAGGGGAGGGAGAAAGGGAGGAGAGGAAAGAAAAAAATCTGGATATATCCCATGGTTGAATATGACTACAATTACATGCTTTTAAAAATTCTTTTTCTCTTTTATTTTGGCTTCTTTGGTTTATTTTGTTCTGTGAAATGTTTAAGGAGATGGAAGTGTAAGCCATGATGATTTGATAAATGCATAATGAATATATCAACCAGCTTATTACTCCGTATCTCTCTTGTTGTTAGGTGCTCTCCAGTGAGTGTCCAACTCATAGAAACTCTAACTAATGTGCTTCTCTGCTATTCATAGGGTTTTCAATGGCTAATTGTTTTGGGGGAGTGGGTTGCCAGGTTCTTCTCCCAAGCCTACAGCACCTGGTGGTCCCAGGTGGTCTCCCATCCAAGTACTAACCAGACCAGACTCTGCTTAGCTTCCTAGATCTAATGGGATCAGATGCCACAGGGATATGGCTGCTTGCCAACAACAAATGAACAGATAATCATAATGAAAGAAGGAATAAGGGAGGAAGTTAAAAAATTCCTAGAGTCAAATGAAAATGAATGCAAAACTTAGCAGAACCTTTGTTGTTATTGTTTTTAGGTGCCATTGAATTGAGAGTGACTCATAATGATACTATGTACAACAGAAAAAAACACTCCTCAATTCTGGGCATCCCATTGTTGCAGACATTATGTCAATCCATTTACTTGAGGGTCTTCCTTTTTTCATTTACCTGCCACTCTCACAAACATGATGTCCTTCTCCAGGGATTAATCCCCTCTGACAACACATCCAAAATACATAAAATTCAGTTTAGCCATCCTTGCTTCCAAGAAGCTTCCTGGGACAGTTTTGTTGGTTCTGTTGACAGTCAATGGTATATTCAATATTTGCCTGTAGCACCATAATTCAACAGCATCAATTCTTTTCCTGTCTCCTTTATTCAATGCTCAGCTTCCACAACTGTATGATGTGACTGAAAATACCATGGCATGAGTCAGGTGCACTTTTTTCTTCAATGTGACATCTTTACTTTTCAACACTTTAAAGAGGTCTTTTGCAACACGTTTTGGGATACAGTAAAGGCAATTGTAACAGGCAAGTGATGAGTGCCTATATCAAAAAATAAGAGAGGACTCCAATGTACCTCTAAGTCTTAGAAAAACAGGAACAAACAAAATCCAAAATTAATAGACAGAAAGAAGTAATAAAGACCAGAACAGAAATTAATGAAATTGAGACAAAAGAAGAATAAAGATAATTGATGAAACAAAGAGCTGGTTCTTTGAAAAGATAAACAAAATCATCAAACATTTAGCCAAACTAACTGACAAAAAAAAAGACTCAATAAAATTAGACACGAAAACAGCACCCTAAAACAGATAACAATGATATCCAGTGAATCATTAGGGAATACTATGAAAACTTATGCCTGCAGCCATAGCCCTGTGGCGTCCGATCCCGTCAGATCTCAGAAGCTAAGCAGGGTCAGGCCTGGTTAGTACCTGGATGGGAGACTGCCTGGGAACACCAGAAGCTGTAGGCTTGGGAGAAGGACCTGGCAACCCCCTCCCAAAAATCAATCTGCCATTGAAAACCCTATGCACAGCAGAGAAGCACTGACAATAGTGTTTCCCCTGTTGTACAGAGGGTCGCTATGAGTCGGATA
>VMDO01039200.1:0-12866 GCA_007922755.1 Pedetes capensis
CCTATAGCCTTGTGCCATCATTGCCAGGCTCTCCTGCACCTCACATCTGTGCCAGGGTAAGAGTGGGAGCCGATGTCCAAGACCAGGCAATTTGGACACAATATCCACTTTGGCCCTAAGTGCCCTCTCGGGAAGCAGAGAGAGCAAGACGAAGCCAGTGTGCAAAGCTTGTGAAAATATCGTACAGAAAGCCTCCCGCCTGGGTTACTGCTGCTTTCTGGCCATTTGTGGTTCGCTGCAATTTCCTGCCAGCTTGATACACTGTCGTTTCTCTTCCTTCTACACAAGGTTTTTTGCTGATGGTTTTGTGTAGTTTTGTTCATGAGATAGTGTCTCCCTCTGTAGCCCAGGCTGGCCTTCAGCTCATGATCTTCCTGCCTCAGCTTCCTGGGTGCTGGGATTACAGATGTGTGCCACCTGCCCAGATGGAGGGCTTACTTCTTTTCTTTCTTTCTTTCTTTCTTTCTTTCTTTCTTTCTTTCTTTCTTCCCCCTTTCTTGGTACTTGGGAGGTGAATCCAGGCCATTACACATACTTTGCCATTCCTCCACCCTGGGCTGCACCACAGCTCATTGTCTATTGTTATCGTAAGACAAGTTCTCCCTAGGTTACGCAGGCTGCCTCTGGCCTGGAACTGGAGATCATCCTGTCTCCCCCTAGCAGCCCCTGGGATTAAAGGCGTGTACCAGGGTACCTCCCAGATGGAGATGTTCTTGAGTGGGTTTCTCCTCCTCTCCTTCCTCTTTCTCTTCCTCCCTTCTTCCTCCTTTAGCTTACTTCTCCCTTCAGGGCTAGAAAAGAGCTTTAAAAAATGTTACGTCCACATAGAAGACCCCCTTGCCATGTGAATATCCTTCAAAACTCAAAGCTCATAGTAAAACTCACCTTTAACTGGGACAGGAGGCCCGAGGATTGGCACCCCGAAAGAAAAGGCTGGGCTGAGAGCCAGGGCAGAAGCGCAGTGTGTGTGAGTGGTGGGGAACAGTCCAGGCCGAGGGCAGAGCCTGAGTGGGGAGGGGACACTGCTGTAGTGGAAGGTGTGGTGACAATAGGTAAAGTGGTGTCACTAGGGGATCAATCCTGAGCCTGGAAAAGTGACCGATGGAGGGCTGAGAAGGGCTGGAGCCCTGAGTGACGGAGCCTGCTCTGTTCCTGAGGCCATAAGGAGGGAGCTGGACCCCATATGCTGCCTTTGCTTGATTTTCCTAAAAATGAGCCTTTGAAGAGGCTTTGGGTGATGATATTTGTCTCAGAGCTATTTCCAGGAAGTGCATGAGGGAGCAGGGATGTGAGTCTGTGGATAAGGGGGTGCTGGTGAGGAGGCTACCCTTGTGGCAGCTGGGGTTTAGTCGCACAATGGCCACTGAACTGGGCAGAACAGGCCAAAGATTTGTCCCTTCCTGGGTTGAGGAATCGCGGGTCTTTACTGAGCAGATCCCATCTCTACAATGCAGGGGCGCTCCTGAGGTGCGCACGCCCTTGATATTCCAGTCAGACCCACACATGGGCCAAGCTCAGTCCAAGCCCAGAGAAAGCCCTCGTGAAGAGAGACTGAGAAGCTGGAGGGCATGGTGCCAGGGCAGGCCCAGTAGAGTCTGGATGCTAAGGACCTGTGGTGGCCTTAGGACTGAGTAGCATCAGGTGGTTGGTGACTTGGGGAGGGCAGTTTCCATGGGATAAAGGGACAGAGGCAGAGGTGAGTGAGTTGCTGGGAGATTGAGACAGCAGGAAGCATGGAGACTAAGGAGGATTGGGGACAATGTGGGAAATGGAGCTGTTGGGAGGAGCCTGGGGCTGGGAAAGGAGAGCTGGGAGCTGGAGGTGGCGGTGCTCTGAGCCAGGGCGAGCAAGCAGGGGCTCTGCAGGAGCAGCAGCCTGTCACTGCTCCTGCTGGCAGACCTGGATCGGTGGAGCATAGGAGCCCTTCCACCCCCAGCACCACAGCGTCACTGATTGAGACGGAGCCACTGGGGCACTCGGCTGCCACTGTCCACTTCCTTTCTTCACCATGGGAGTCACTCATCAGCTTGGTGGGACCCAGTGCTGCAAATCCAGACATGCCTATGACCCCTTATCTGATTGACTGGAAGCAGACTAATCCTCTACTCTCCAGGGCATCAGCGGGGGTGGGAAGATCAGGAAGGCCGAACCTCACCGTCTAGGTGAGATGCAGACCTGCGAGGGCAGACAGGTGCGTGCAGCAGGCTGTGGGTAAGGTGCAGGCCAGCCAAGCCAGAGGGGAGGCAGCTGTTGTGTCTGGGCTAGGGAGGGCTTCATGGAGGAGGGAGACTGAACAGATGACTGCATGGAGAGGCAGAGCAGGGGGGCCAGGCATCTCTGGATGTGCCGGTTTCCATCTGGCTCAAGCCAGCCTAGGAGCTGGGCATGGCACATTTCAGCACGGGGATGCTCACCAGCTGCAGTCAGGTCCCTCCTACTGTACGTGTGTGTGAGCGCGCATGTGTGTGTGTGTGTGTGTGTGTGTGTGTGTGTGTGTGTGTGTGTGCACGCATCTCTGCACGTGTGTGTATGTTGGTGGGTGTGCGTGAGTGTGCATGTGTGTCCTGTGTGACTCGACCCAGGGCCTCCCACATCCCTTTCATGTGGTTTACCACTGAGCTGCACCCCCAGCCTCTTTTTATCCTCACACAGGGTCCCAGTTACTCTGTCTCTGGCTATCTCTGGCCTCACACCTGTGATCCTCCTGTCTCCCCGTTCCAAGTCTCAGGGATGACAGATGAGGGCCACTGCGCCCACCACACCTACTGTACTTTGATGGAGTCAGATGGCCTTGGGGAAAGGAATCAACAATGGAGGCTTGCAATAGGTGGGGTAGGAGATACCCAGGGCCTGAAGTATGGTGGGCAAGTGCTCTACCACTGAGGTACACCCCCATCCCCTGACTTATTTTGAAATTTGAAACAAGGTTTTGCTGAGTTGTGCAGGATGCTTCTGACATCGACTTGCAATCCTCCTGCCTCAACCCTCTGTGTCACTGGTATTACATGTGTGTGCTATAGTGCCCAGCTTGCCTTTGGTTTTTACATTTCCCCACCTGTACACATACTTTGCCAGGGTAATTTTGAATCCAGTTTAGAGTTTATATTATTTATGTGTTAGTCCATGTGTCTAAATGATACTTTTAAGATGAAAGCATGGACAAACATGCATGAATTTTTGAGATAAAAGTGGTTGCATCAAAGCATTGGAATAATGTAAGGGGCTTGAGGCATGTCATGTAGACCTGAGTCTTAGCAGTCTGTTCCCTTCTGCCTCTGAAGAGGGGAGCAGGCATCCAGCTGCTTCCTTAGGTTAGGCCAGTGTGGTGTAGGTTGAATAACCAACCCCGGCCCCAGTGTCCACATCCCAATCCCCAGAACCTGAGTAGGGACTTCTATGTGTGGCAAAAGAGACTTTGCAGATGTGACTCTTAGGGATGTGACAATGGGGAGGCCATCCTGGAATACTCAGTTGGCCCTATACGTGACCACAAGGGTCCTCACAAAAGGGGAGAAAGAGGGTGAAAAGTGGAATAGGAGATTGGACAAGGGCGGCTAGCGGTTGGGGTGATGTGTGAAAGGGGCCCTGAGCCAAGGAACGCAGACGGCACCCAGAAGCTAGAGAAGGCATGGAAACAGATTCTGCCTAAGCCCTCGAGAAGGAGCCGGCCTGGCTGGCACCTTGACCCGGGCCCAGTGAACGTGATTTCAGACTTCTGGCCTCCAGAACTGCCAGGGAATAAGTGCATGCTGGTGTCAGCCACCACATCGGTGACAATTTGTTCCAGCAGCCACAGGAAACGAATACAGCTGGGAAGCCGACTGTGCTAAAGATTTGCAGGGATTTGAGAGGCGGTGGCCCTGGCGTGGCCCTCACTTGGGGGGGAAGCAGCTGTGGTGGGCACAGGGAAGCCGAATGGCTGGGTACTTGTGCTTGATTCCCAGGCTAGCCCTGGGCAGCAGGGGACTTACAGATCTGCCCCCCAAATTGAGGCAAGAGAGCCTGGCCCATGTACCCCATATTCATAGGATGGGGCGACCCAAAGTAGGACAAGTGCCCTTGGGTGAGGCAACTCCACTTGGCCAAGGGCAAGTTCGTGGGGAGGGACTCGGCTGTGAGCCCTCAGCAGCCCACACTCACCCTGGTCCTGCGGAGGGGCCGGCTACCCCAGCTCGGGGCCATAGGGCCAAAGGAGGGGAATCTCCCTGAGGCTTCTTCCTGTGGTGACTAGGCCTGGTATGGGGACCCCTTTTACCATGCCGATCCCCCTCATCTACTGAGGAGCTCCATGGTGTGCCCACATCACTTCTTGAGCAAGAAACTGGGGGTTTAGTTCCCCCAGTGTGTCACCCCCAGGTTGTCACTGGGGCCTTTATGCGCACTGCTGTCTTTATTCCCAGGAATAAAAGAGCTATTATTTCCATTTTCCAGAGGAGCAAACTGATACTCAGCAAGGGTAAATGAAAATCCAAGGTCATGGCCAGGACAGACTTTGGTCTGCGTGGTGCCTCTTCATTGCCCTGTGGCTTTGGCTTCATTGCCAGCCATTACTCTTTGTTGTTGTTAGGTGCCGTCGAGTCGGTATCTGACTCATAGCGACCCTCTGTACAACAGGGGAAACACTATTGTCAGTGATTCTCTGCTGTTCATAGGGTTTTCAATGGCAGATTGATTTTGGGAGGGGGTTGACAGGTCCTTCTCCCAAGGCTACAGCTTCCGGTGTTCCCAGGTGGTCTCCCATCCAGGTACTCAACAGGACCGACCCTGCTTAGCTTCCAAGGACTGATGGGATTTGGATGCCACAGGGCTACAGCTGAAGGCATTACTCATTAGCAGTGTGATTTTCAGTAGGTCATGTGAATTCTTTGCATTCAGGGCTTTTGGTGCTTTTTTTTTTTTTTTTGGTGGGGGGGTAACATGACCATAATCCCTGTCTTCCCTTTCTCCTAGACTATTTTCCCTGGGCCTCAGACAGATGACATGTGAACAGACTTTCTACCTGGGCTGGGACCTGCGCTCTGACCACGGGATCCATCAGGATTTCTCCGAGGGGCGCCTCCTCTCATCCAGCCCCTGCCCGAATTGCACTGGGACCCTGGTCCCGGGACAGAGTAAGAGGCCGGAAGCGGAGTCCCAGCACAAGTCCCCATCCCCGTGGCTTGTGCTTTGCAAGGTTGACTGATCCCCTTCGTACAGTTTTGCTCAACCCTGGGAACTATGGGGACTGCTGTATTGGTCCCACAGTCCGTGTGCTGGGTGAGCACAGAGGAGAAGTGGGGGTTGAAATCCAGCCACACTGGGCTTTTTCTGCTTGGCAGGAAGGCGCCATCTGCCTAGGGCTGCATCTGCCCAGAGGGCGCAGCCTTGATTATTTCTCTCGAAGCCCTGCACCTGTTCTCAAGGCTCTGGATATTAGGAGCTGGCTTTGCAGGAGCCCAGGGCTCAGAGCTCAGCCCTCAGTTCCTGGCGTCCACAGAACAGTAGGTTGCACAATTGTGTCCGGGTGGAATGAGATCCAAGTCACAACCAATGCAGTTCCAGCCAAGAAAGCACTGGTCCAGCCACTCCCCTGTAGGATCTGCCTGGGCCTCCCAGAGATAACACAGGGAGCCCTGGGACCCCTGCCCTCATTTGGCCCACTTTGCCCTTCAGACCTGTGGCACGGAGGCCGCAATCCTAGGCTGACCTCACAGGAGCCAACCTGGGATGATCTCTGCTGTGTCTTTAATTCCCACAGAGCGGTGACTTCCTTGTTCCTCTCTCCCTTCCCAGACCTTTCTGTTTGCACCCAAATGAATGCACCTCACACCTGACTTCTCTGCATCCGTCCCAGGCTCAGAGACTTCCGTGACACCACTTTGTCCATATTTGACACTTTGAGTGCACAGTGTGTGTGTGTGTGTGTGTGTTTGAGAGAGTGTGTGTGTGTGGGCCACACACCCATCCAAGATGAAAAGCTGCTCCTTCCCCTCCCCATTCCCCCTTCACTTCTGTCACTTCCTGTAGCTCGCATCTCACCTCCATACCTCTGTCCTCATGGCTGCCTTCTGGGACCTCATTCCTTACCCTCTGCTGGCCACCATCTCAATATTGGCTTCTTTTTCAACCTGCAAGAAGCCCTTCCACCCTGGCAGCCCAGGGGCCATTGCTGGCCTCCAGCAGGGGTGTGTAGGGGGCGAGGCAATCTGGGCGAACTAATAGGAGCCCTGAAAGGCGGCGAGGACAGGGATTGAAGAGGGAGCCTGATGAACCCTCCCGAGGCTCCACCCTGCAGGAACTGAAGGCCTGTCCTGCTGTGAGCCAGGCGCAGGGAGCCAGCTCACTGACTCCCCAGGAGATTCCAAGGTGTCCCTGGCTGGAAGAACTAAGGGCTGGCTCTCCCGGCCAGAGCCTGAAGGCCCTCAGACGCCTGGGCCCCCGCTGGGGCAGGACTCCTGGGAGAACCATCAGCCTGGAGGGCACAAGTCAGCTCAGACATGGTGAGCACTGCTGCCAGAAAATAACAGGACCCAGTGACCTTCCAATACCAAAGCCCTGAGCACATGTCACCATTGAGTATTTGAATGCATGTTGTCCCCATTAGGATACGATAAAGGATAAAGGACACACCAGTTCTGGAAGACATAGTATCAAGATAATCTGTAAAATCTCATGAACAAGAATATTATGATATATTGAATTGAACGCATTTTTCACCTGTTTTTTTATGTATTTAATGTGGCTACTAGATTTTTTTGACATACATTTGTTCTCCTGTGTACAAGTCTGCGCCAAGAGGAGGGTGTACGGTGGGGTGGGGGCTTCACTGCGCCTTCCCATGGGCTCTGATGCTGCCAAAAGGTCCTTCTAGGTGGTGCTCCACGGCTCCACTGCCCCAGGCCCCCTTGCTAGCAAATGGACAACCAGAGCAAAAGGCTAAGGACCTCTGAGAGTCATGAGCACAAAAGACGTCTTCTCCCTGCACCCTCCATTCTATTCTCCAGAGCAGCTCTGGCCCAGGCAGTGGGGCTCCCTCCCCTCCATCCATTGAACCTTAGGCAGAGCACAGGGATTGCCCACTGACTGTCACAGCCTCCTCTCTGGGCATCACTGCCTTCCAGTGGAGGCCTGCGCTGTGCAGGAGCGCCCTCTGCAGGATGCCATGTGCAAACACCGGGTCTGCAGGAAGGAGGATGTGGCTGGCTCTGGAGCTGCACAGGGAGACTGTGACAACCCTCAGGTCTTGAGGAGGTCCTCCGCTAGAGCTTCTTGGGCCAAGGAAAATAGACAATGGCACACCTGGCTCTGCAGAGTCTTCGGGCTGTGATGACTAATTTCAGCAACCAGCTAGACCCCCTTAAGGAACACCTAGAAACCTAAAAGCATGAATGGGGTCTGTCAGTGAGGCAGTTTCCGGAGAAGATAAGCCTGTGAGCCTGAGTGGACTCAGTGGAGAAGGGCCGCCCTCAGTGTGGGAAGGCACCATCAGTGGCGGGGATGCCACAGAGAAGAAAATAGGAGGTGAACTGGCCTCTTTTCTGAGAGCATGGTAGACGTTTTCTTCATGCTTCCTTGGACATCAGCCTCCAGCCCGCTGGCCTCTTGGCCGCAGGATTTAAACCAGCACCTTCCACCCCCAGACTAAGACTTACACCATTGGCCTCCCTAGCTCTGAAGCCTTTGCATTTGAGCTAAGCCATACTGCCTGCATTCCAGGCACTCCAGTCTTCCGACGGCGTCCATATGATGTCTCATCCCCAATAATCATGGGAGCCAAGCACTCTTCCCAATCCCCTCGCAATTATTGGTAGGTCGCCCTACATGTTCTGTCTCTCTGGAGCACCCTGAACTAATACACTGACACCACGCCTCCTCTGCCCTGAGTTCTGTCTCCCTCATCTCCCCATTGGCACCCTCGCTACGATGACCATCATTATCATCGCCTGCCATCTCTGCTGTGTCCACAGCATCACAGGCAGTATCCCCTCCATCACTGTTGTCACAGTCACCACTACCAGTATCTCCACCCTACTCATCCTCACCTCCACCACGATTACCGTCTCCAAGCCATTTTTACCTCCATTGTCACCATTGTCCCTACTGTGCACGTCACCACCATGACCAGGAACTTCACTTCCTTCACCTTGCCACTTTCACAGCTATACCTCCCTGACTTACCATGGGGTTGCATCTTGATAAACCAGTCATAAAGTGAAAATATCATCAGTTGAGAATTCATCTAATACATCTAACCGACTGAACATAGCGTACACCGTAGCTCTTTGTGGTTTCCCTTCATACTTCCTGACTTGCAGGAAGCTGTGGCTCACTACTGCTGCCCAGCATAGCAGGGGGTATGGAGCGCCATAGAACTAGCCTGGCAAGAGATGAAAATATAAAATTCAAAGTATACTTCCTACTCAGTGTGTCATTTTGCATCATGCTAAAGTTGAAATGTTGTATGTTGAAATATCCTAAGCCAGGGACCATCTGTGTGTCAACTCTGTCATGTCCACCATTATCTGTCCATTCTCTCCACCACCTACACCATCCCTATCACTACCACTCTCTCGCCAAATTCTCTGCCTAGCACTGAACCCGACCCTGAAGCAGGACCTCAGGAAGAGAAGAGCCTACTATGTGTCTGACAGTCATACTTCCCCAGATTGCTCAGAGCAGAGCTTAGGCAAGCCAGTGGACAGCACAATCCCTCCTCTCCACCTGGGAGCCACCCCTTCCTCAGGATGCTTCTGACAGAAGCCCCTGAACCCTGTCTGAGGGCCACGCCTACTGGTAGGACACATCTGCTGTCTGGTTGAAGGCTGAGCGCCATCCATCTGGGGCTGCCCTTGTTCGCACAATTCCTGCCTCCATTACATCTCACTTGCTCCCAGCCTTGGAACACTTCCTGTAGGTATGAGGGTGTAGTGTGCAGATATGTGTGGGTGAGAGTCAAGCCTTGGAGACCTGGGCACTTGCTAATACCCTAAGACACTCTGTGATGAGCTGGTTCAGAAGGGAATTTAGATGGCTTAGTGCTAGAATCCTTAAGCTGAATGGCTCTCAGAGGGTGAGGGGGGAGACCAGGCCCAGGTTGCACAGCAACCACAGCCAGGGCTTTGGTGTGGTCTGAGGAAGAGCAGCAGGAGTGGGAGCTGCAGAGACCAGCTCTGCTGCTCAGTGTCAGTCCAGCACAGTGCCTTGTGCCGGCGCTCCTGTCCTCTCTGGGGCCCAGGCCCTTCACGGAGACCTTCGGCAAGGCTGTCCCAGGCCCAGGTGGCTGGGCACTGCATGCGAGTAGAAGGGAAAGGTCAGACCAGATGATCACTGATCTCTCCGCCCCATGCAGTACTCAGGGAATCTCATCCCTGACTGCAGTGGAAAATCCCCTGGGCAGTTCAACAAGTGACCATTGCCCTGGCCCCAGCCTAGAGGGCTCATTTAATTGGTGGGCCCTGGGCATTGGTTATTTTTAAAAAGCTCCCCTGGTGCTTTTCACGAGTAGCCCACACTACAGCCCACTTCTGGGGACCTCACCCTCTGTCCCTGCCACCAGCCTCCCACGTGTCCAGTTGCTGGTCTCTTCTACGCTGCAGGCTGAGCTGGGCCCAGCGACCAGCAGAATAGGTGCAGCGAGTGCTCATGTGTGACATCTCACAAAGCCACCCTCTCTGCTCCTGGGCGGAGCCTGGTGACCTGTCTGTGGCAGGGTGGCCCCAGCACTAAGGAGAAATCCTCTTCCTGTCCCCTCCTTGTTGCTCCATCCCCCCTGGGGCAGGTCTGGAGAGTGCTTGTCAGGGCCAGGGTGAGATGGGAGCTGAGCCCAGTCTTCTCCCTTCCCAGCCTCCTCTCCCAGAGCTCATGCTCGCCTCCCTCTCCTACTGGTCCATCCACCCTGCCAGATCTTGCCACCGCCGCTTCCCTGCCTGCACTGCAGGTCCCTTCTTTGGTCCTCCTGCTCACGTCTGCAGACTGATTCGGTAATCCCAGAGCCCCGGTACAGCCCAAACCTCTGATCTGGAGAAGGACCGTCTACTGAAGCCTGAACTTGGTTTCATTCAAAACTTGGCAGGTGTGGCTGGATTTGGGGCTTCCCGACATTTATTCGGGATGTAATGGGCCAGATCCCTGGGGTTTAGCTGAGTCGGTACAGTGCTTCTGGGCATTCTCTGAGACCCTGGGTTCCATCCCCAGCATGCCACCAATGGGAGTAGCACCTGGCAGCCCACTCTCCAACCAATCCTTTAACAAGGAACTTCCAGCCTATGGGGGAGCATGTTTGGAAAATCCATTAGGTCTTAGAGATGAGGTGGATCAATCCTTGATACTGAATTGATTCAGTTCAGATGAGTCTCAGGTGATGACATGAAAGAGGGACAGATCTCAGAAGGGCCCATCTTCCTTTGTCCCTTTTCTGTCCCAATGGGCTGTGGATTCCTATCTGCCCTCATCTCGTGTCCATAACTTGAAGCCACTGTGGGCTTCTCTCTACTGAGCTGACTACTTACATAGCCCAGGGTCATGTTGCTTTCCCTCTTTTTTTCTATTAGTGTCCAGGCCAGGACCAGAACCGAGGGAAGCATTGGAAATCTACAGCCTAAGATTCCTTCATTATAGGGCCTATGCATCTCAACAGTCTATTTCAGCATGTCTTTATTGCCTACTGTCTTAGCTGTTCTGACTACTAGAACAGAAGGTCATAGAGCGGGTAACTGACAAAGAGAAATCTTTGTTTTTTTTTTTTTCTTGTTTTGGGACTGGGGTATGAAGCCAAGGCCTCACACTTGCATGCTTTGCAAGTGCTGGACCACTGAGGTGCACGCCCAACCCATTTTTTTACTTTTTTGAGACAGGGTATCGATAAATTACATAGACTACCTCTGGTCTTGAATTTTCAAGCCTCCTGCCTACACCTCCCCAGCTGCTGGGTTTACTGGCATGCACCACCCCATGCCTGGCCATAAACAGAAATCTTTTGAACAGAGTTCTAGAGTTTAGGTGCAAAATCTAGGCACCAGCAGATTCAGTGGCCGCTGGGGATTTTCCCTGAGCTTCTCAGTGGTGCCCTGTTGCTTCATCTGCATGTAATAATAATAGGGGCAAAGCAGCTTCCCTGTGCTTCTCCTATAAGGGCACAAATCTCATATATGAGGGTGGAGCCCCAGGACTTAATCACTTCCTCAAAAGTCCACCTCTTAAGACCATCATGTTGGGTATTAGGACCTATGTCACTTATGTTTCGCCAGTGTGACCAAAATACCTGACAGAGACAACTTAAGGGAGGATAGAGTTTATTTTCCTTCATGGAATCAGAGGGCTCAGTCCATCTTCATTTGGTCCCATCGGCTTGCTCAGGACATCATGGCACCAGGAGGACCTATCACCCAGACAGGAAGAAGATAGCACTTGTGGGTTGGGGCTAGGGATCATATACCCGCTAGCACCCAGCCTCAGTGACCTACTCCTTCGCTTCCCCCGGGTATCGGTTCATAAAGTTTCTACAATCTCCCAAAACAGTGCCACAGACATGGCAACAAGCATTCAGACACATGAGCTCAAAAGGGACATTTCACACTGAAACCATCACATGCTGTCTCCCAAGCCCCCAAAGCTCAGGGCCACATCATAATGCAAATTAGCATTACTGCAAGTGCAACAGTGCCCTAAGTCTTAACAGTCTCACCACTGTTCAAAAGTCCGAGTTCACAGTCTCCTCTGAGATTCACGGCAAACTCGTATTGGGAGCCTTTTGGGCTAAGCGTCTAGCAGGTCATGAGGGAGTGTGAGGCAGGGGAGAGCTGACACATGGGACACTAAATGCAGGCTGACAGTTTGAAGCTCTAGACAGTGGAACGAGGGGCAGGACAGGGAGAGATGGTGAGTGTGTCCTTGGGGGACTCATCAGCCCATGGGACTGGGGCCTGCGGTCAGAGGACTAAGGGCGTCCTGGAGGCCTGCCTTCTCCAGGATAGAGGGCTCCAAGAGGACCTGCCCTGTGCTGGTGGGGCAGGGGAGCAGGGGGTGAGAGCCCCGGGCAGGTGCAGCACCATCCAGCCAGGCTTCCATGGCACAAGCAGTTGCCTTCTGTGCCAACTGCCCTCCATGACAAAGGACCCTCAGAGGGCCTGGGTGCCAGAGGAACAGACAGACAGACTGATGCTCTGGCTGCCTCCAACGTGTTGGAGCAGGGTGGCTGGCCTAATGAAACCCAGCGACACGGGACACCATCCAGAGACAGGACTGAAGGAGGAAGCAAGGAAAACCCATTTGAGCGCCTTACCTCCCAGAGCCTCCAGACATCGTCAAAGGATTTGAAGGCACGCTGGAAGCAGAGGCAGAACCAGGGGAAGAGGGACTGCACCGCCCCCGGGCCCTTCCCTTCTGCGGGGACAAGCAGGTGCCAGCGTGGGGGCCACACTTAGGGGAAGCCAGGGCCAGTATGCAGGCAAAGCCACAAGACAGAGCTCCCTAGACATGGGGAGCAGGGGCTCTGCCACTACCTTTCCAGCTGCCCATGGAGACTGAGGTTGATGTTCATCACCACGGGTCCCAACACCTCCAGAACAACCCTCCTCCCAGGGCCTGGAGAAAAGACCCACTGAGCTGGTGGCCTCTCCCCCACGCCCAACGCCCAGCCCACACTGGTGGGACACTCACCAATGTGTCTGCAAACACCGGGTCCAGGAGGGAGATCAGGCTGCTCAGCATGGCCAGGTTCTTGCCCAGGCTGATGTGGAGACGCAGCAGTGCTCCTCCACCACAAGGCGGCGGTAGAGAGAAACTGAGTCCTCCTGGGCTGGAGAGCACCTAAGGGGCCCTGCTTCCCTCACCTCCAACCCTGTTGGCTGTGGGGCTGGCTGTCAGCAGGGCCCATGTCCCTGCCTGTG
>VMDO01039202.1:0-12857 GCA_007922755.1 Pedetes capensis
TCCTAGAAGAAGTGCAACCAGAGTGCTCCTTGGAAGCAAGAATGGCCAGACTGCGTCTTACATATTTCGGACATGTAGTCAGGAGAGAACAATCCCTGGAGAAGGACATCATGTTTGGAAGAGTGGCAGGTCAACGCAAAAGAGGAAAACCCTCCACCAGATGGATTGACACAGTGTCTGCAACAATGGGCTTAAACATGAATAAGATTGTTTGCCTGGCACAGAATCAGCAGGTGTTTCGATCTGCTGTACATAGGGTCGCTATGAGTCGGACTTGACTCGACGGGACCTAACAACAACAACAACCTCAAAACAATAAGAATGACATTCTGGGTGGTATTTTTTGTTTTAAATGAAAAAGCTAATAACTTAACTGAAGTGAGTCATCAGATAACTCTACATTTTGAGATATATAGTTTTTGAGACAGAGTTTCACTACGTAGCCCAGTTTGGCCTGGAGCTCACTATGCTTCCAACTCCTGATACTCCTGCCTCTGCCTCCCAAGTGCTGGGATTGCAGGCATGAGCTACCACACTTAGATGGAGATATACCTTTAAATAAATTCATTTTATATAAGGAATGTCTACACACATGGGATATTCATTGATCTAGAAAACACATGCCTACAGCTGTAGCCCTGTGGCATCCGATCCCATCAGATTTTGAAAGCTAAGCAGGGTCGGGCCTGGTTAGTCCTTGGATGAGAAACTGCCAGGGAACACCAGGTGCTGTAGGCTTGGGAGATGGACCCGGCCCCCACTCCCCTCAAAAAACAATCAGCCATTGAAAACCCTATGCATAGCAGAGAAGCACAATAGTGTTTTGCCTATTGTATGTAGGGTCACTATGAGTTGGACACTGACTTGATGACACCTAACAAGAACAGAAAACACATATTTTTAAGGAAGACCTGTCCCAGAAGAGCTTTGCCCACCTTTAGACAAGATGGCAAAAGAACACAGTTACTGGCCCAATCTTAAATATGCCACAAAATAGCAAGGTTATAGATCTCAAAGTCATTCTCGGTAACCAGCACAAAATCCAGGAGCAGCTTGGGAAGTTGGCCATTGTTTGAGTCCCTGATTCTGCTGGAGGGGCAGGCAGTGCACACAGAGCCAAAATAGAGACTTGTAAGCTGTCCCACTCCAGGCTGCATTTCCTCCTAGCTGGTCTTCCTGTCAAACCTCTATAGTGGAGAGCTAGGATCTATGCTTCTGACAGGTCTCTCATGAAAACATGGAATGTGTGTGACTGCCAAACTATTAGAGGTAAAAATTAAAACAAATAAACAAACAACAAATTCCCAAGGGGATAATAGCAAAAACAAAAACAAAAACAAAAATCCTACCACGGTAAACAAAATGTATATATGTGTCTCTGTTTCTCACTTACATACATACACAGATGGTGGAAATAAATCCAAGTATAACAGTAATCAAAACATGTAAACAAACCAATTTTGTCAATTAGAGGATTGCAGATCAGACTTTCTAAAGTCTGGCTGTATTGCCAGATTAAAATACCTAAAATACCTTATTTTAGGTATTTTAAATACCTAAATACCTAGGTATTTTAAGTACCTAAAATACAGGTTTCAAGTAAAGGGATAAAAAATACTATATTAGATCCTCATTAACTGGGGTTAGTACAGCAACATTAACAGAAAGCTAAACAGATTTACTAACCAAAAGCATCATGGAGAAAGAGATCTTTAGATAATAAGGGAAGAGACAATCCTCATTAATTTGTTTTGCAGTGTGGGGGATTGAACACAGGACCTTATGCATGCCAGGCATGAGCTCTAAAACTGAGCTATATCCCCAGCCCCTAATTCTAAATCTTTTGGATCAAATAACCTAGCAATAGAAATGGAGAGGTGCTGAAATTAGGATTTAGTAAAAAGCCTATTTTTCTAGTTCACTTTTGGCTTTCAGAAGGTCAAATTAACAAATGCCTCTTTTAATGGCTTTTCTGGCATCCCTCTACTTGTGCAAGTATCTCTAATCTGAGAAAGTGCAGGTCATTCAGATTTATTCATATATGAATATTCATTTTTATTATGTGATGTGTGCCAGGGGTCCTTTACATATACTCAGTAGAATAAATAATAAAAAGGTAGTTAGAAATACCCACTGTGTCTGGAAACCAATGTGAATCTTCAGGTAACCTTTAATTTTCTATTTCTACAGTTTCAAAAACAGTACAGAAGATCAAGGTATGTTACAGGAGTATAGCTAATTAAATCTATAACTACTACCTGATGTGTAATAGGGGTCCTTTAAATACACTCAATGGTTTTCTGAAAGCTTTCATCTTTGAATCAGCTTTTTCATTTTCATCTATTTTGGAAGCAGATTCAATTGGGTTAACCTAAAAATTAAAAAAAAAAAAACAAGAATAAGAGATAAAAGATAAAGATATTTTTGTTTTATAATGATAAGGTAGGTAGGTCATTGGGTCAAAAAATAAATATTATTTTGATTCAATCAAAATTATAGTTTTTAACACAGGTTTGTTACATCTAAATGATATATTTAACATATATCAACACGACTATGAACATGTATTTGAATGCCTAGTATAAACAGGTCCTTGTTGAAAATATAACATGGTTCTTCCCTTAAGAGTCTTTAAATTTGTTATACAACACTTTATTAAGCCCCTGAAAGTTTGTAAAGAGTGACAACTACGGTCTCTTTAAAAAATGAGATAGAGGAATTAGATCAAAGTAAATTTTAATCAATCATTTTTACTTTTATCTTAGAAAAATAAAAATATTTTGGACAAACAAGTGCCTCTAGATGTACTCTGCCAAGTTTTATACAAAGCGTGGACTTTTTTTTACACTAAAGCATCTCATCCTTCCTTTTTAATTTTACTCACAAAGATGTGGGAGGGCAGCAAGTTAAGCGGATTACCCCAATTCATATAGCCAGCTAGTGGGCGAATTGGAGCTAGACCACAGCTTTTGATTCTATTTTATTTTATTCATAAGATTACCTTTTTTAGAAGAGCCATTTGCTCTTCATTAGATATGGTTTCTAAGGTTTCTTTTCCATCACTTTCTATATCTTCTTTGCTTGAAGTTTCATCCTCACTGGTAATAGGCCCATTCTCACACAGTGGTGTCTGGAAGTCATCATCTACTAGTGGTGGATAGCTGTACTTGAAAGGATCCTAAAAGAAAATAATTGTATCAGCCCGCTAACGGGTGGGTAGAGAAATAATTCTCTGATAGTATATTTAAAATTCTTTACTTTGGCCAAGAAAACAGACTAATTGGAGAGTGCAATTTAAAATGTAGGAAACATTTCAAATCAGAAAGGGAAAGTACAGGAAGAAGTGTGGGACAATCACAAGTTATCTATATAAAAGAACAAAGTTACATCTTTAGCTCACTCTTCACGCCAGAAAGAATTTCAGATAGTTAAAAACTTTAAATGTATGCAATGTGTGTTCATGTATTTTCTAAACCCTAAAAGCATTGGAACAAAAAAGAAGATGATCAAAAATGTATAAAGAAAACAAACAAACAAAAAATCTAAGTAGGAAAGGCTTGTCTACACAGCACAAAACATGGAAGGCACAGTAATACTGACAACTGGCTGGAGGCATAGCTTAGAGGTAGAGTGCTTGCCTGGTATGCATGAGGACTTGGGTTGAATCCTGAGCATTGCAAAACAAAACAAAACAAAGGCCCAATAAATCAAAGAAACACCTAACCAACAACAAAAACTCTATAAACAAAGAAACAAAATCCTATAAAATAGTTTTTTTTTTTTTTTTGGTGGTACTTGGGTGTTGAACCCAGGGCCTTGCACATACTCTGTAATTGCTCTACAACTGGATTGTAACTACTGCCTGGTATTTGTTTATTTATTTATTTATTTGAGTAAGGGTCTTGGTAAGTTATGCAGGCTACCTCTGGCCTGGAACTATCCTCCTGCTTCCACCTCCTGAGTCGCTGGAATTACAGGCATGCACCACTACCACCATGCCAGGCTTATTTTGTTTTAGAAAGGATACAACTGGAAAAATATGTGCCATACATAACAGAAATAAAAGAGAGCTTTTGTTACTATAGATAAATCAACAAGAAAAAGACTAACAATCTACCAGAACAAAGGGCAAAGGGGCAAAAGAAGGAAGATTGTCATTTGAATCATGAAAAAGAACTCAACATCACTTACAATAAAAGAAATGTAATTTAAAACCACAATAAAATATTTTCACCTGAGACTAGCAAAGATTACAAAAATCATGATATGTCGAGTTAGCTAGGATATAATTCAGGTATTCTCACACTTTACTGGTAAGTGGGTACAATGTCTTTATAGGGAATTTGGCAATAGTTACCCAAACTAAAGACTAAATAAATACTCCCATTGATATAATATTTTTATTTCTAGGACTTTATCCTATATGTAGATTTGCTGCACCCATGTACCAAGAGTTATTTATGAGAATACTCACTATAGCAATATTGTTGTTGTTGTTAGGTGCCATCGAGTTGTGTCTAACTCATAGCGACCCTTACAGGGTTTTCAATGGCTGATTGTTTCAGGATTGCCTCGGGAGTGGGTTGCCACGTCCATCTCCCACATAGCAATACTAGTAATGGCAAAAGATGATTAGAAAATAATGAATCATCCTTCAAATGAGGACTGATTATGTTGAAAAAATAGTCCTATCATTTTAGATACAGTCTTCAAGAAATATACCATTAACAGAAAAGTGGAAGCAAAATAATCTTTCTATATGTAAAAACAAAAATCACTTTTACTGAATGCTATTAAGATAAAAAGTATAATAACTGAAAGAATAATACTCAGTTTTTCTAGGTTAAAAGGTAAAAGATAAAGCCTGAGAATAAGAAAGCAGCAGACTTCAAATTAAAAATTTTGGTTCAAGCCTGGTGTAGTGGTCCAGTGGACAGTTACTCTGGAGACTAAGGCAGGAAGACTGCAAGTTCGAAGCCTGCTTGGGCTAGAGAGTGAGTTTAAGGGCAGCCTGAGCAATTTCGTGAGACCCTATCTCAAAATAAAATAGGACTGGGGATGTAGTTTGTTGTTGTTGTTGGGTGCCGTCGAGTAGAGTCCAGCTTATAGTGACCCTCATAGGGTTTTCAATGGCTGTTTCAGGATTGCCTTGGGAGTGGGTTGCCACATCCTTCTCCTGGGGATGTAGCTAGGTGGTAGCATATACAAGGCCCTGGGGTCAATCCCAAGTACTAAAAAAAAAATTGGTTCAAGTCTTTTGTAACCAAAGAAAACAAACAGGAGGACATATCAAAAGTTTTCCTCTTGCTAGTCCTCGGTTCTCACTGAATATGACTTTGCCAGGCACACAGCTACAAAGTAGATTGCAAAAATCAAATAACTGAAATATCAAGTCCATAGGTCAGATAGATCAAATCCATAGGTTTTACAGTTTAGGGAAAAAAGTCACCATCACACAAGTTTCATTGTGATGTGATATAATATTAAAGGTTTGTTTTTTTTTTGAGATAGAGTCTCATGATGCAGCCTAGGCTGGCCTTGAACTTATGATTCTTTTTCCTCAGCTTCCCAAGTGATGGGATCACAGGCATGTACCACCATACCTGGTCATAATATCAAGATTTTAACATGCTCCTGATTACTCTTGATCTCTTATTTGTAAGTAGTAAAAATCAGTTCAAAAAAATCTTGTGGGCTGGGTAGAGTGCATCCCTAGCATGCATGAAGACCCTGGTTTGATCCCCAGCATCATAAGAACTAAACAATGCCCCCTCCTAACCTTGCTAGCATATGCTTAGTAATATCTTTTAAGTCAAAAAGACTATTGAACAACAAAACATTGAAAGGAGACTAAAGACACATCAAAAGGAAACTCAATAAGTCATGGTTCATCTTAGATACAGGAATTCTATATAGCCATAAACAAGAATGAGAAAGCCTGCCACATATTGACTTGGAATGGTCTCTAAGACATGTGGAGAAAAAAAACAAGATGTGCAGTGGTGTACAAATATACTACCTGTTTAAAAGATAGGGAGGGAGGAAGAATTATATCTACTTACTTCCTTATATGCAAGGAGGGAGGAAATTAATACTGTATATTCTTGATTCTACTCCATAACCTTTCAACAGATTTAGAGGGCTACAAAATCAGATGCAGATTAGAATCACATGTGGATCAGAATCGTGATTGAGAGAGGAAGAATCTGATCCAAAGGCAATTCTAATCTGTATGTGAAAGTGTAGCCCTCTAAAACTGTTGAAAGGGTACAGATTAGATATTAGAATAGCATAAGAAATGCAACTGTGGAAGAGAACAGAGTAGTTAAGAATAGGAAGACATATTATTGAAGACTTATTTCTGAATACTCTCCTGAATACTCTTCAGTTTGTTGTTGTTGTTATTGTTGTTAGGTGGCCTCAAGTCATGTCTGACTCACAGCACCCTCATAGGGTTTTCAACAGCTGATTGTTTCAGGATGGTCTCGGGAGTGGATTGCTGTCCTTCTCCCATTTTTGCGGTGCTGGGAATTGAACCCTGGACTTCAGAGACTGTAGAGCAGTGCTCTACCAACTGAGCTAAATCCTAGCCCAATCCTAAATCCCATCCCAATCCTAAATCCCAGCCCAATCTATGTAAATACATTATCTATTCGAAAAATAAAAATTTAACAACCTTAAAACGTAAATGAAAAATGTCTGTACCATAGTTCCTGTTTCTGGGGTATCAGTGATCTTTTTTCGGATGTTATGATGTTGCTTTTTCCTTTGTCTTTAGGAAAGAATATGACTAATGTGCCCTTGAGGGCTGGGGTTTAGCTCAGTTGAGCTGCTGTGTGCTCTAGGAGGCCCTGACTTCAATCCCCAGCACCACAAAAATGGGAGAAGGACATGGCAATACACTCCCCAAAGCAATTCTGAAACAATCAGTCATTGAAAACCCTATAAATGGCACAGAAGCACTGACACAATGCCCGGCATGGCGCAGTGTCAAGGAGTGTTTTGTTCTCTTGTACATAGGGTCACCGAGTCAGACCCAACTCGAGGGCACCTCATAACAACAATGTGCCATTATCTGGTGTTATTTCATAAACAGGTTTCAAGGACTATACTTACAGTTCCACCCATGTGGGGAGGCAGGTATTCTGCATTGACGTAATCCTGGACTTCATTTTTACTTGTGAACTTCAACAAACTCACTGCTTCTGGGCCAAGCCAGCTTTTCACAATTTTGAAAGCAGCTGAGGAGAAACGTCACCTCATTAACATTCTTTTCATTCTCTTTATCAATTAATTTATTGTATGTGCTAAGTCAGGTCTTCTGAAACCAGTCTGGGCTATAATATATGTATCTTTATGTGGCATGATACTTAATGAACATTGTCTAATTCCTGTAGGCGTTTATGGTGTGAGCGTCCTTCACAGGTTTCAAATGTTGTGCAAGTACTCAGGAAGATTAAATTACCCTGATGTCCATTGATAAATGGATCAAGGTTTTGGCCTGTGACCATATCAATCAATGATCACAGCTACTAAGATTTCTAGACACTGAAGCAGTCATATGATTCAGGGAATAACTCACAATAGGATGAAGAGCCACTTACCCCTGGCTCTGATAAACCCTCAATCTGAAAAACTTCAAAGTAGAAGGCACGAAGAGAGGAAGGCAGCCCTGTTCACTATGAGTTTGAGCTGCACCCAGACTTCCTTCCTGACTTGAAAATTCTCTGCCTCTTTCCAAGCCCTATGGTTTATATAACTGGGGAGGGGGGACTTACAGAATCTCCAAGAATAAACGGTTATCAAACGCAGCTGTTTGGTAATTACAATCTTGTCCTGCCATGCCATTTTCCTATACTTAATTTTTTAAACCTCATTTCTAACCTGACATTCTAAGCACAGTTTTAAGAAGCTACAAGAAGTGTACTAAAATAAATGTGCAAAAGTATCAATGGAAAAAAATAAGAACAGCAGGGTAAGCACTAAAGAGCAGTTCAGAAAATTACGTTTTTACCTTGGTGCACTACAATTTGTTCTTTTTCACATATTTAAATTTTCATTAATTTCAGTTTAAAAAGTTCCAGTTGACAGATTTGAAGCTATGTTACTAGAATTAAATAAAGTTTACTAAGTCTGATTTTTTTTTAATAACAGCCTTATTGAAATGCTATCTGTGGGCTTTCATAGATGCCCTTTCTCAGGCTAAGGAAGTTCTTTTCCAGGAAGTAAAGAATTAATGAGCCTTACCCAGAAAGAGGTCTGGCCTTTGCCCTAAGCTTGTGGGAAGTATTCTTCATGTCTGGTAGGATTGTTTTCATTTGCCTGGGGGCCTTGGATTACATTGGAACAATATGATTTAGGGTGGAAGCCAGCCATGGCAGAAAGACCACCATGTTATTCCACTTGGGGGCTTTGCATCCCAGTTTCAGTATAACTCTGGAGAGACTGGGGATTCAGTTCAACCACAAAGGAAATCAATCATTTCTATGTAATAGAGCCCCAATAAAACTATGAACAGAGACTTGAGTAAGTTTCCCTCGTGGGCAGTACTCCATGCACATTGCCACACCTTGATGCTGGCAAAGAAATGTGTTCCACATTTGGGACTTCCCTTGGTCAATTTAATTTGAATCCTTTCTCTGTAAAGAACCGTAACTGTGAGTATAATAGCATTCAGCAAGCTCTAGCAGTCTTTCTAGTGAATTATCAAAGCTGAGTATAATGTCATCCTTCTAACTTCCAGTCTTCCCAACTCTTTGCACTTTCTGTTCTTAGTTTGTTAAATCCTTTTACCATGGGAGGGTACCAGATTTTGTCAAGCACTTTTTGTGTGTCTACTGAGATGATCATGTAGTTTTCCCCCTTCATTACACTAATAAGGTGGATTGCATGGATTTTTATATTTTGAACCAACTTTGAAAATTTTGCATAATCTTGAGATATAGCCCATTTGGTTGAGGTGTATAAAGCTTCTTATATTCTGTTAGATTTGGCTTGCTAGTACTTTTTGGTGGTGGTGGAGTGCTAGGGATATAACTCATGATAGGCAAGTGCTCTACCACCGAGTTATACTCCCAGCCCTAGTGCCTAGTTAAGGACTGGTGCATCTATATTCATAAGGATTAGGGTCTACAGTTTTCATTTCTTGTGATGCTTGGTATTAGGGTTATGTTTGCCTCATGAAACAAGTTGACAAGTATTCCTTCCTCTTCTATTTTCTGGAGGTGTTTTCAAAGGATTGATGTTGATTCTTTTTTAAATATTTCATAGAATCTACCACTGAAGCCATCTGGCCCTGTGTTTTTCTTGTGGGAAGGTTTTAGGTTACTAATTCAATTTTGTTATACTTCTATTCTGATTCTTCTTTGGTTAGTTTCACCAGTTTGTGTCTTTCTAAGTATGTAACCATTTTATCTAGGTTATCTAATTTCTACAGAGTCAGTAGTGATGTCTGTTCTTTAACTTCACATTTTAACAATTTATGTCTTTGTTTTTTCTTTACAGCTTAATGGTTTGCCAATTGTGTTGAATTTTTCAAGAAACAAGTTTTACTTTTACTGATTTTTCCTTATGGTTTTCTATGTAATTGGCTTTTGTAAACACCAAGGAAAATATACATTTGGAAGAGAGCATTAAATTTGCAGCGGCTTTGGCCAGATGTGGTGGCCTAGGCCTGTAATCCCAGCGATTTGGGAGGCAGAGGCAGGAGGATTGCAAGCTCAAGACCAGAGGCAGCTCACGTAACTTAGTGAGACTCTGTCTCAAAACAAAAAGTAAAAAAATAGTCTGCGGGTGCAGCTCAGTGGTAGAGCACTTGGAGAGCATGCATGCGTGAGGCACTGGGTTCAAACCTTCAGTGGCACACACAAAAAAATGCAATCACCTTAAAGGTAGTAAAATTTTTTTCAATGACTTTTTTAAAAAAAACTCTTACCAGGAAATATGACTGCCTAAAGGGCCATGTGCTTGTAGGGTTTGGGGTGAATTTCAGATTCATCCCACCTTGTTCCTTAACACTTGAAGTCCATGAGAAAACCTCACCAAGGCCTATGTTCTGTGATATACTCTGTCTGTAGGTGACAAATTGAGGCTTCTGAATGGTTCAATATCTTAAGGCAGTTTTATAAAAAGACTAGTGGGCACCCTCAGTGTCTGGGGATAGAATATCAGCCTCATTTGCTAAAGATAAGCCTTTGAGTATTATAGCTCTAGCCTCTTAACAGTACATACCAAGTACAATACAAACATTTTCTTAAACAGCAAACAGCTATAGAAATTTCACTAAGCTGGCCAAGTAGGGAAATGGAAGGTCAGATGTGTTTATTTAGGAAAGCACGTACAATAATACTCACCATTCATTATCCAAGGCATATCAAAGATCACTATTTTTGCTGAAAGATGAAAAACAAAATCACTGAATGTGACTTAGTACCTTTACAGTAATATTGCTTGTACCTAGGCTTGAAAACAGTTAAATGTAAGTAAAAACCAAGCTGGCTGACTGAGTTCTAATTCTGGGACACGTAAGCAGTGCTGGGACTGAACTAACATCTCACAATGGCTAGGATAACCTGTGGGAAATCAATAACGTACTGTCACTCTGCTTTGACAAATAGCCTGTTCTCTTGTTCATTTACTGCTTTTGTTGCTTACAGAAAGGTACAAAAGAAAACAGTTACATGGGGAACTAGAATCTTTGGATGTGGCATGTCATATCTGTGGTGAAGGCCACTGAACTGTAAAAATACTTCCATGTCTAACTTGTGGCTCCAATTACAGTTCTCTAGAGATTGTGCTAGTAAACCAGTCTCACCATTGTCTTCTGTCCTTTTAATAAATCAGTATGTTTTAAGAAACAAAAATTTATTCTTTTCTTAAATATTATGAGCTCCAGGAAGCCAATAACTCCAAAGCATATATGAATATTATTCACACTGAGCTGAAGATATTAAATAGCCCTATAAACAATGCTGAGAAAGAACAGGAAACCACAGAGGAGATTTTTTATATCCAATTCATTCTTTTATTCCAGATGAATCAATATGTACTTTCATTCTTCTCTGAGCAGAGAACCTCCTGGAGTGGTTATATTAATATGTTGTTGTTGTTGTTAGGTGCCGTGAAGTCGAGTCCGACTCACAGCAACCCTCATAGGGTTTTCAATGGCTGACTGTTTCAGGATCACCTTGGGAGTGGATTGCCAGGTCCTTCTCCCATTTTTGCGGTGCTGGGAATCGAACTCGGGACCTCAGAGACTGCAGCGCAGCGCTCTACTAACTGAGCTAAATCCCAGCCCTTACATTAACATAAGTAAAGTACATAAAAAGAGCAAGGTGTCAGTAAAGAGGTATTCTAGTACTTAGTACTCCAGTCTGTGGCTGGGATATGCTTTAGATATATTCAGTATATTTCAGGACAGATTTTAAAGAATAATCAATATAAGATTCCACAAAATTCAATGTGTGCAAAACTACATCATTGGTAGAATATACATATTATCTGTAGTTAACTGAAATGAATAGCATTTTAGTTCACATCTACATAGATTCAGGAATTTATTAATGGTTCTCTCAAAAGAATCTTGGACATATTTTATAAATCATGATATTTACATTATTTCTAAGTGGCTCTTCACAAAATCCTTTAGATATTTCAAAAAACAGGTATTTTATTCTCATTTTGTCCAGAAGAGACAAAAAGCTAATACCACAGAGTAGTGACTCTCTACTAACCACTGACTAGCACTGCTCTGCAAGCCTTAATGAATCAGGGTACATGCCAGACACCAGAAGAATTCATAAGGAACAGCAGATTCTATGGGTTCCCCAACCTGGACACTACTGGTCATTCTCTTTATTTAAGAACATTCATATGGCTCTCTCTAGTACCCCCTCTGAAGAGATTATAGGGCTAGGGGTGGTACTGACTCTCCATATCCATTATACTTTTTGTCTGTTCCTCACTTCACACTAACAATAGTATGAAAGCATATTAAATCAGATGATTTAGGGATTCCTGTGTGTGTCACCTGAGTCATAAGTCCCAAAAGATCCTAATTGTGGAATTTGCCAGGAATATGCCTGGGTAGATCTGTGAATTTCCATTTTTGATGTCCCTGTTGCCTCTCTTCTGTTTTTTCACCCTTAACTCACTGGGGTTAAATATATTTGACTGTTGATGTGTGTTGGCAGCTTGTTTACCGCAGGGGGGAACCTATCATATAAATCCAATAAATGAAAAATGAGTATATAAGGTTTAATTCTTCATTCAAGTAATTAATGGAAGAATTACAATTAAAAACAAACAGGGCTGGTAAGTAGAGTGCATGCGAGCATGCATGAGGCTCTGGGTTCAATTGTCAGCACCATAAAACAAAACAAAACAAAACAAAACCCTCCAAATACCATATTCAAATTTATGCATTCTGGTCAAGTATTTTCTTATTGATATTTTCAAAATGGCAATTAATAATACATTGTACTTTATATATCAATATTGCTTAACATACAGTGTACTTTATCAACAACATTGCTTATCTGATTTTGCATGTAAGAAGTTCCATGTACTAAATGTTATTTTAAATGAATTTCTAAATTCAAAGATCAGTGCAAATGGGTTAATCTTGTAAGTAAACATATACTTGTATGTGCCTGTGTGTTACAGAATGTCATATATTTTAGAACTTAAGCTCCTAAAACTAACTGTAAAGGATACTATTTATAAAAATTTTATACTAACCATTTTATACTAACCATATAAAAAAATTTTTATACTAACCATGATAGGCACTTATGTGTCTATCTATGAACACATTTAAAACTCCCCATCAGAAAACAATATTTCAGGTATGAAAGTCT
>VMDO01039203.1:0-12857 GCA_007922755.1 Pedetes capensis
CAAAAATCAATCTGCCATTGAAAACCCTGTGAACAGCAGAGAAGCACTGACAATAGTGTTTCCCCTGTTAAACAGAGGGTCGCTATGAGTCGGATACCGACTCGATGGCACCTAACAACAACAACAATTTGTTTTGATATTTCTAACAACTACAGCAGTATATTCACAAGGAATTGCCAGAAAATCAAGCCAGATTCAGAAGAGGACATGGAACCAGGGATATCATTGCTGATGTAAGATGGATATTAGCCCAAAGAAGAGAATACTAGAAAGATGTCTATGTCTGATTAACTATGCAAAGGCATGAATCACAACAAATTACAGATAATAGTGAGAAAAATGAGAATACCATAGTACTTAATCATACTCATGAGGAATCTGTACATGGACCAGGAGGCAGTAATTCAAACTAAACAAGGAAACACTGCCTGGTTTAGAGTCAGGAAGAGTGTATGTCAGGACTGTATTTTTTTACTGTATCTCTTCAATCTCTATGCTGAGCAAATAGTCCAAGAAGCTGGACTTTATGAAGAAGAATGTGGCACAAGAATTGGAGGAAAACTCATTAACAACCTGTTTTATGCAAATGACAAAACTTTGCTTGCTGAAAGTGAAGAGGATTTGAAACAGTTACTGATGAAGATCAAAGAACAGTCTTCAGTGTGGATTGCACCTCAACATCAAGAAAACAAAAATCCTTAAAACTGGCTCAATAAGCAACTTCATGATAAATGGAGAAAAGATTGAGGTTGTCCAAGATTTTGCTTTACTTGGTTCTACAATCCACACCCACAGAAGCAGCAGTGAAATCAAAAGACGCATTGCATTGAGGAAAGCTGTGGCAAAAGACCTCTTTAAAGTGTTGAGAAATAAAGATGTCACATTGAAGATGAAGGTGCACCTGACTCATGCCATGGTATTTTCAGTCTATAACATGCTTGCAAAAGCTGGATGATGAATAATAGAGACAAGGGAAGAATTGATGCTTTTGAATTATGGTGCTAGAGATGAATACTGAATATACCACAGATTGCCAAAAGAACTAACAGATCCATCCTAGAAGAAGTGCAACCAGAGTGATCCTTGGAAGCAATGGTGGCTAGACCATGTCTTACATGTTTTGAACATGTTGTCAAGAGGGACCAATCCCTGGAGGAGAATATCATGTTTGAGAGAGTGAAGGGACAATGACAAAAAGGAAGACCTTTAACTAAATGGATTGACACATGGTATTAAACATAAAAAAGATCGTGTGCCTTGCACAGTTTCAGGGAGTGTTTCATTCTGTTGTACATAGGGTCACTATGAGTCAGACTCAACTCAGTGACACCTAACAACAACAACAATGTATTTTCCATTATTTGTAGTGGTTTTAAAGCATACCAACAATATTACATTCTTCTCATCAGAAGGTAGAGTCTTGGCTGGGGGTGGTGGCACATGCTTGTAATCCCACTAACTCAGGAGGCAGGGGCAGGAGGATCATGAGTTCAAGGCCAGAGGCAGCCTTCACAATTTAGTGAGACCCTGACCCAGTGGGAGTCTTGTAAAGTATGTGTGAGGCCTCAGGTTCAACTCCTCAAGTACCATACACATTAAAAAAGGTAGAGTCTGATTCCTCTCCCATACAAACGTGGACCACACTTAGTGACTCACTCTCAATGATAGGATATAATGGATTGAAGATGTGCGATATCTGATGCTGAGTCCCTAAAGGAGACTCAGCTTCTACCTGGACCCTGATACCCGCCCCCTCTCTCTCTCTCAACAGGTACTATGAGAACCTTGAACTGACATGTAGGAACCCTGGCTGTTAGAGTCATCAACTTTTTAGAGAGTCAACTTGGGATACAACTAGACAAGATTTTTTAAAAATACAATATGATGCTAAAATATATAATAAATAAGTTACTGTTGTTGTTGTTAGGTGATGTGGAGTTGGTACCCGACTCATAGCAACCCTACATACAACAGGCCTGACAGTATTGTTACTGCTTCTCTGCTATTCACAGGGCTTTCAATGGCAGATTGTTGGGAGTGGGTTGCCAGGCCCTTCTCCAAGGCCTACAGCATCTGGCGTTCCCTGGCAGTCTCCCATCCAAGTACTAACCAGGCACAACCCTGCTTAGCCTCCAAGATCTGATGGAATCAGACGCCACAGTGGTACAGCTGCAGGAGGAATATGTTATTACTTTAACATAAAAATATAACAAATAAGTATATATTTGAAATAATTATTTTTGCATTATCTACTTTTATGTTAAATGTTGTTATGTGCCATCGAATCATGCCTGACTCATAGAGACCCTCATAGGATTTTCAATGGCTAATTGTTTCAGGAGTGGACTACCATATCCTTCTCCCATTTTGTTAGGTATTGGGGATCAAACCTGGATCCTCGGAAAGTGCAGAAAAGCACTCTACCAATAGAGCTAGACCCCAGACCCTTTAACTTAAAGAAATGCTATTATTTGAATAAAACAACAATAAGGTTAGTTAGCAGTGAAAATAAGTTATTAATAGTTGGATTAATTAAATAAGTAATATGTATAAGAAGATATAACACTATTTTGTGATGTTTCTATCTTGAACAGCAACTTATTTGGATTATTTTTAAACTACTTACTGGAATTTTCAATAATTCTGGCTATATTTTCATATATTCTTTAAATATATAAGATTTTTTTAAGGGTGAATATAATGCAAGGGGGACAAGAAAACAGATTTTACCTTTATTTAATTTTTTAAAAAGATGAGGCACCAGGCATTGTGGTGCATGCCTGTAATCCCAACACTTGGGAGGCTGAGGCAGGAGGATCATGAGCTTGAGGCCAGTCTGGGCTACATAGCGAGACCCTGTTTCAAAAAAAAAAAACAGTTTTTTTAATGCATTCTTCTGTTGAAGGCCACTTTGGTTGATTCCATATCCTTGCTATTGTGAAAAGTGCTGCATTAAACATGGAGATGCAGGTGTCTCTGTGGTATGATGACACATCTCCCTTTGGGTAACTTCCCAATAGTGTTATAGCTGGGTAATACAGTAGATCTATCTTTAGGTTTTTAAGATACCTCCATATTGATTTCCACAGTGGGTGGACCAATTTACAGCTCCACCAACAATGTAAGAGTGTTCCCTCTTCTCCACAACCTCTACAGCATTTGTTGTTGCATATACACAATGGAATACTACTCAGCAATCAAAAAAAAAAATAAGGCCATTTGCAACAAAATGGATGGAATTGGAGAAAATTATTTTAAGTGAGCGAACACAAACTCAGAAAAAGAAACACCACATGTTCTCACTCATATGTGGGAGCTGAATCAAAATTATAAGAAGGAAAAACTCCTATACAAAGGTTGGATCATAATAAAAGAAAAAAGCTAAGAATGGTTTATTATAGATGGTCTACAAAATGCATGTAATAGTTCTGATAAGGTAAAAAGAAAGTTCACTGCAGAAAAAGTTCCTATCTTAAACAGAACTGGAACCCAAGGATATATAGAAAAATATTACCATAAAAAGACAAGTAAATGATAGAGAAGTCTTTGATGGGGGGCGGGGGTAGGAAGTGTACAAGAGGGTAAGGGGGAACTGATCTGTGTAATGTACAACAAAATGCATATATGGAAATGTCACAATGAAAAGCATGTCAGAATCAATCACATTAAGGTGTACATTAAAAATTTCCAATAAAAGCAAAAAACAAAAAACAAATAATGATGAGATGTTTCTTTCTTATAGTACGATACTTTTACTCTTTTGATTCTTTTTCTAATGGTACTTCTCTGAACTGCCTGCAGCCTTTTTTTTCTTTTATGTAGCAGTTAATCTAAATATAGACAAAATTATGATCTACTTTGACTTTCAGTTCTGCTCTTATCAAGCCCACCTTACACCAACACTTGGTGTCAGTCCAATGTAATGCCAATAAAGGTAAATACCCTGTGAAGAAAAGGCATTTGTACACAACATACTTAAGATTTTCCTTTCTAGCAATGACAAGATTTGAACTTGGAGGGCCCTAAAAGTGCCACCTACTCTTCATCCTTAGGTTTGTTCTGCTGGACCTGCTCTTCATCAGACAGGAGTTTTGCATGTATAACTTCATCATTACAGGCTATCCATGTCTAAAATGTCCAGAATTTTAAATACTCATCAATGGATCAATAAGTATTATCATCCATTAGGCCTCCTTTTCTCAGAGAAAGTGGTTCTAAAGTACAAAACTTATTTTTGACCTTATTAAACTGAAATTAGGTTTTACATCAAACTAAAGAGCTTCTGCACTGCAAAGTTAATAATCAACAAAATGAAAAGGCTACCTATCAAATGGGAAACATATTTGCAAATAATATATCTGATAATGGGTTCATATCCAAAATATATAAAGAACTCACATAACTCAACAGCAGAAGAAAAGAAGGGAAAAAAAGAAAGAAAGAAGAAAGAAAGAAAGAGAAGAAAGAAAGAAAGAAGAAAGAAGGAAAAGAGTAAGAAAGAAGGAAGGAGAGAGGGGTGGGGAAACAAAAGAACAAAAAAATGCAACCCAATTTAAAAATGAGCAAAGAACCAGAATAGACATTTTTCCAAGGAACAAATAAAAATAACCAAAATAACCAAAAAGCATATGAAAAAAACTCAAAAATCACAAATTATCAAAGAAAATCAAAGAAAAACCACAATGAAATACAATCTCACACATGTCTCTTAAAAACAAGATATAATAAATGTTGCCTACATAGTAGAGAAAAGGGAACTCTTGTACACTGTTGGCAGGAATATAAATGGGTAGAACTGTTATGGGAAACACTGGAGGTTCCCCCAAAATTAAAAACAGAACTACTATATGATCTAACAATCCCACTACTGGGTATATATTCAAAGGAAATGAAATCAGTATTTCAAAGAAGTATCTGCACCTCTATGTTCATTGCAGCATTACTCACAATATCCAAGAGAGGGAAGTAACATAAGTATCCACCAATAGATGAATGAATAAATAAAATGTGATACATACACACACGCGCGTGCACGTGCACACACACATTGGGATGTTATTTAGCCATATACAGAAGAAAATCTTTCCATTTGTGATAATATTAATGAACATATTGGACATCATGTAAAGTGAGGTAAGCCAGGCATAGAAACATAAATACCATTTGATCTCACTTACATATGGAATCTAAAAAAGTTGATTTCATAGATACAGAGCAGAAAAATATAATGACAAAAGATGGGATGGGAGGATGGAGGATTTCAGGTACAAATACCAGGGGATAAGGAATAGGAAAAATGGGGATCTATTGAACAAAGTGTATAAACTTCCAGTTATAAGAGGAACACAATCTGGGGATGTAATGTACGTCATAGATTGTGATTAATATATTTATTAATTTGATTATGAAAATCATTGCATAAGGTCTACATACACCAAGACATCATGCTTTAAATTGCCAGGGTTTGGATGCAGTTTATTTCCACCAAAACTAATGTTGAAGGTTGGTCCCCAATGTAATGGTACTGTAAGGTAGTAAGAGATGAGATTTCAGAGATGAGATTTCAAGGAAGGTGACTGGGTAATGACCACCTTAGCAGAGTTTGGTAGATCTTGCAGGAGAGGACTGAAAGAGGGGTTTTATGAAAGAGTGAGTCTAGCCCCTCCCAGCTCTCTTATTTTCCTTACTCTTATGCAAGTGGCTGGTTCCATTTCTGTTTCTCCACAATGTTATGACACAACCAGGGACCCCATATCAGACACTGGTGTCATGCTTTTGGACTTTCTTTTTTTCTTTTTTTTTTTTTTTTTACTGGAAATAGTTAATGTACAACTTAATGGCTATCATTGCTTTTGGACTTTCTAGTTACCAGACTCATGAGCCAAATAAACCTCTTCTCTTAATAAAGTAGATTCCTTTCAAAAAACGTTATAGGTTCAGTAATGAAATTGAAAAGGTATTGTTTAACTTCACTGTCTTTTTCTGGTGGCAACTTTTTGAGTTCTGAGGCAGACTTCTTCCAAAAAATGACTTGTTTTTTTTCATTGTATGAATTTTTGTTGAAACCTACACATAATACCAAATAATCAGGTGATCAAACAGTCAGTTCATCCTTTTCCAGGATTTTTATTACCTCTTCAAATATTATTAAACCAACTTTGGGGGATACAGCAAATAAATTTTTGTTTCGTTATAATCCTTTATTCGATGTTTATTCTCAAAGTATTTCTAAACTGGACAAACATATTCTTCTTATCCTATACTATGAAAATCTGATTTTATCTCAGGCCGACATTTCAACATCTTTTCTATAACTAGCACAATGACAGCTATTCTATAAAGTCAAATATCTTATAAAGGCCCCTCCAAGTTTTGTGAATAATAGCAAGTAAACAAAAGCTTCCATTATAAAAGCCTCCATATCAGAAGCAAGTAAATTGTACCACTTTTTAATGGTTTACAGGCTATTTAAGCAGGTAAAGCTTTTCATTTTCTCCCACAAAATATACTGAGTGGAATTTGCCAAAATATACTACTGTTGTGTCTACCAAATATGTAGATGAATGACCAAAGTCTAGTTGGCATTCAGATAAGGTATAAGCAAACTTTTATTTAATGTTGTCCACAGCTTTACTAAAATTTTCGTACAAGTTGTTTTGAAAAGATGATTGGAAACTCCATTTTCAAATCAAAGTATTTCAGAGCTGGGGAACATATTTTTGTTGGTCTGATTCAACACATGCATCTAGAATTTATGTTATTGGAAATTTGATGACAATTTGGATTTTTTATTTTTTAGATTTGCATGCAAATTGTCTCAATATTATTTATTAGCTGATACACATTTATCAATAGTGGTGGCTCTGTATTATGTCAACTTAGCTAAATTGAAACTGTGGCTTGTGCTTTTCATTACTTTTTCTTCCACAAAAGGTTGTTTTTAAATATTTTTAAATTATTAAGTTTTTAGAGTCTAGACTTCCCAGTATTAAATTAGACTTCTTCCTGAAATGAGAAAGAAAATTAATGAAATTCTAATATTTGCTCTAATAGAAACAAAAGAAAAACTCAACTAAGAAAAAAAAAACATTTTGCCATTAAAAGGACAGTTTAAAAAGATACATGCCCATGTTTATCTGAGTTATCCTTGAAACTCAAGTTAGAATTTGTTTATCTCCATCTAGGTATTTTATTCACACAATTCATGTTTATTAATACTTTATATAATCTACTCCCAATTATGCATGCTAATTTATATAGGACTTTACCATTTTTCATTGCCTTTAGCCATTTCAGTATTCTTGAAAGGATTTGAAAATAGGGAGGTCAGTCATAACATAGAGTTTAGACTCCCTATTTACCATTTCAGTTTCCTTACTTAAAATTAGAGGAGAGAAGTGGTGCTTAGAGAAGTTGAAAAAGCTGGGTGTGGTGGCACATGCCTATAAGCCAGTACTTGGGAGGCTGAGAAAGGAGGATGGCGAGTTCAAGGCCAGTCTGAGCTATATAGTGAGACACTGTCTCAAAAAACAAAACAATTTTTTAAAATTTAAAATAGAAGTAAAAATTACATTTAATGAAAAATTCTGGTATATCTCTAGCTTTTCACTTCCTATTTCCTCTTCATTTTGCCTGATTATGGATACACCTAAGTTAGTTCTGGCTTTTTCACAAATGACAACTGAAACCCTGAGATTAAAACATTAAATTTATTTCCAAAGATACTAGTTAATAAGGTGAGACAGCTGTGAGTGTGTTGGTTCAAGTGATGTAATTGTCACGCTCATCAAAAGAATTGCCTCTCATTAGATTTAGCCCCATTCTCGAATAAGACATCATCATAAATATGATATAGGATTCATTTCAAAAGATCAGACCTATTAAATCAGTACTGGAGCCTGCTGGAAGATATAATTTTAAAGTACATCAAACACCCTTAAACGCATGACCTTTCTTTCTCCAGATACCTCCGAGAAAATGTAATTAAAATGTAGTCTGTTTTGTAATATTTTTTCAAGGAAAAACTCATCAGATCTTTACAACATTAGAATATTGCATACTACAAGTGTTTGACTTTATACCACTGAATTCGACAATAAGTGCATAGTACTTATCTCTGCTTATCACAGAGAACCTGAAACATGTGAAGACATGCTTCAAATGATGAAGAAGATGTAAATGCATCTAGTTTAAGGGGAAGTAGACTATCTGCTAATTGCTTCAAGAATTGAGTGATTTGGAAGACCTCAGGAGAGGGTTCATTTCTCTGATTTGCATACACTTCGCTCATGCTACCTGGCTTACTATAAATGCCTTGATGATGTTGTGTGTGGAGTGTCCCTCATCAACACCAGAGATGGGGAGTTAGTGGCTCTGGGGACCTGAGAGCTTCTTCCCTCTAAAAAAGCCGCCCCTGGTTGATATCCAGCCCTTAGGAGAGCAGATTTCATGTTTGATAAATGATTTGATTTTCTGATAGTCCATTGTTTTGTTGTTATTATTATTATCACAAACGATTAATTGGCCTAATTTTTATGATGACTCCAGTGAGTTTATTAGTTAATGAAGCACTTTTAGCTCTCAGAGATTCTCTCTTAGACAATAATTTTTTAAAAAAAGGGTAGAAAAAGAACTAACACTGTTGTTTTTCTTCCCTTTCAGAGCTTTTAACACCTGGTAGTATAAATAACCAAGAACTCTTACAGCTACAAAATCAAATGCACAGAGGGCTTATAGTCTGTCTTTTATGCATGTACTAAATACAAAATTCCTTGAAGGAGATGAATGGGGTAGAAAGAGAAGGACGAGAAAGAAAAGGGCTAGAGGACTATAGAAATAATGAGAATATCTATAGAGAATTGAAACAAAGAACTGCTGAAGAGAAGGGAATAAAATGAAGATAAAAAATAAAAGAGGAAATAAAATGGGAGGCAGAAATAAAGAGAAAGCAGAAGAAAAGAGAAAAATAGGTAGAAAAGATGATGCACACATAGGAAGAAAAGAAAAAACTAAAAAGGAAGAGATAGATAACTCAGCATTATATAATATGAATTGCACATTATACTAGTTAAAAATAAACTAAACAGCAAACGTCTTCACCCTTACCACAGTTTATATATAGATTACAATCAAAATCTGTCCCTGACTGGGTACAGTGTTGCATGCCTGTAATCCCAGTAATTCAATAGTTGGTGGTAGAAGGATCACAAATTCAAGACCATAAGCAGCCTGCATAACTTAGTGAGATTCTGTGTCAAAATAAAAATGTTAAGAAAAGGCTAGAGGTGCAGCTCAGCAGTAGAGTCCTTGCAATGTATGCATGAGGCACTAGGTTCAGCTCCCGGCACCACAAAAAAAAGAAGAGGAAAAAAGAAAAAGAAAAAGTCCAACCCTGCATTCTCATGCATGATTTTTTTGAACTTCATAAACCTGTGTCTTTCAAATTGAGATCGTACCAAGACTCGAGTGAATAAACCAGCTCTGTCTAGAGCAAACAAAAAATATTTCTAAACAATGCCTTATGATTTAGAAATTACATTTCTGGATATACATGAGACTAATCAAAATGTTAGGATTTTTCATTTGTCTTGAGTACACAATCATGATTTAAACAAGATAAAGGGTTGCAAAACATGTCAGGGATAAAACTCAGTTTAAAAACTAAAAGATTCATAAGGCTAACTTTCAATTTCAGAGAAATCTGTTAAATATGAATGTAAAAATGAATAAAATATAAGGTCATAGGCAAATCATCCTGTTTTCATGAACCTTGATCATATAATAGAAGTTACATTTGTTACTGAAATGTGAATGAAGATGGAATTCAAGATAAGGTATTAATCATAATTAGAATGACTATGACAGGTCTGTGGTGATAAATACTTAACAAGTAGTAAGAATGCTTATTCATAACAAACCCATTAATTCATTAAATTCTTCATTAAAAGGGTAACCTCTTAATAAGTTCAACATAAAGTTGATATAACATGCTATTTGCATTTTCTCTCTTTTTATTTCCATTTTAGGGGTGTATTGTTAACAAATTGAGATAAATCATTTAAAACATATAATTACTTGGATATAGTCACATAGTAATTCCCTAAGCAATTGCACAGTTATAAGTTGTCAGTGTGCATATTAATTTATCATACCCACCAGTCTCATCTTCATTGATTCGCTACTAGCTGTTAGAAAAACAGATTAAGAAGCACATGCTGCCCTTCTCTGAAAGTTTCATTGAGGCACAAGTAGGGCAAACACTGCTTTCCAATTAGAATCCTGCTGTTTGCCAGGACTTGACAATGACTAATTACAGTCCTAAATGACTTATTATGTTTGAATGCATGATTATTTATAAATACATTTTAAGAGCTGCAGAAAATAGTCATTCCTGGTTTAAATATGAAAGGCTACATTTTGTGCAAAGGGCAAAGACCTGTTGAACATCTTCAAGTCAAAGGAAAAAGAAACATGATTGTTAAAGTTACAGTTTGCTTTGACAACCATTAGCTTACAGAGAAAAAAAAGAGTAGGACAATGAAGTCCAATGAAGTTGTAAGAGGATTGTTAGCTTTAAATCACAGGCCAACTGACCATCAAACTTACAACTATAGGATTTTTGGAGGAGCCCACTGTTCTTAAAATATATAATTGCCTCCTTAGGGCTCTTACAAGAACTGAACAGTTAAAATGTGTACAGCACTTGGACTAGTAACTGGAACAGAAAGTTTCCTTTGTTATTCTGTACCCCAGTGATAGTAACAATTATAAACTACATGGAAGGTCCTGAAAGCATAAAGCTAAGGTCTAAGTTTTGAATATATAACTGATTTTTTTATTTTTGAAATATTTAAGGGCAATCAATCATCAATCCTTAATGAGGTTCTATGAGTCAGGCACTGCTAGGAACAGAGAACAAGATGACCACCAATACATAACCATTGAACTGGGTTCCTTGTGCTGTAAGTAGAGGATAAAAATAAAGTGGATTACAAGTTGTTTTGTCAAAAAAACTACTTTTAAACTTTAACAATTTTGAAACATTTAAAGCATAAGAATAGAGAAGCTATTATGTGAAACACCATGATTATACACCAAAAGTTACCAACTCTTAGCTTTTTGAATATTTTTTATAAACTTCTGTGGCAGACAAAGAGGCGACCACTGATTTTCTGACTTTGTGCCTATTCTTTTCTGTAGTCCTCTGAGTGAGAACAGAATCTGTGACTTGCTTCCAACAAATGAGATATGACAAAGGTGATAAACTACCACCCACTTAATGCCTTTATGTTACATAAGACTCCACCCTAGCAGAATGAAGTGGCTGAGTCTCCTTGCTGGCTTGACAAAGCAAGCATCAGTCAAAGAAACCTTTGGCAAGGATCTTTGGTCAGCTTCTAGGATCCAACAATAACCTCAAACTAACAGCTAGCAAATGCTGGGAACTTCAGTCATATAGTTATAAGCAAATATGTTCTGTCAACACCTGAATAAGCTTGAAAGCATGCACTTCCAGTTGAGCCTCCAGATGAGACTAGCCTATCTGATAACCTTGATTACAATCTTGTGAGAACCTGAACAAAGGACCTGCTAATTTATGCTCCTGATCCAGCAGAACTGTCATTTAAGCCACGAAGGGTGTGGTAACTTGTTACATAACCGTAGAATGCTATTATACCTTCTAATCATATTACAAATGCCTTGAAAAACAATGTGGATTTTAGCTTGGCTGAACATTAAAAACAAATGAGAACTGTAAAAGAATCATTTATTGCATTCTATTTCCCTTTGAAAAGAAAATATTTATGTAACTCTCAGAGAAATGTATCAATACTATGAGAATGGCTTAAAATCTTCCCAAGGTTTCCTTTCCCAAAGAAACATTCAAATGTTTAATGCACTTTGTTGGCATATAGATTGTCATGCAGTCTAATCTAACAGAGCTAAATTCCCAGCCCCAAATATACACTTTTCCCATGTATCAAACATATTTTACAATACCTCAGTCTGTTTTTAGTTGTTTTCAGTTCTAGGGATTGAATCCAGGGCCTTACACTCGGCAAGTGCTCCACCACTGAGCAACATCCCCAGTCCCTTTTTAATTTTTTGTTTTTGAGACAAGGTCTCACTAAATTGTACAGGCTACCTCTGTCCTTGTGTTGGGATTTTTAAAATTATATTTCCCAGCTAGGGTCCCTTATAACAGCCTGAGGGGCTGACCTCTAGTTGACCCCAGGGCTCATCTCACTCACTCAAAACAGCCCCTCCCATCGAGTGAGCAAAGATGGCCCCCGGCCAGCTTGACCAGCCTTAACCACCTTAATTTTGATTGACTCCCCTCACCACCTTGCACGTTGTTATGTCGAGGGTTTGGCCCTAACTTTAGCCGGGCTAGAGCTAACACCCCGACATCCTTGAACCTGCAATCCTTCTGCCTCAGCCTCCCAAGTCACTGGGATTACAGATGTGCCCCATGGTACCTGACCCTATCACCCTGTTTACATAGTTATAACTATATAAATATCTTTTCCCTTAGAATTAATAATTATTAATTAATGCCTCCTTTTTAGTCCCTATTTTGCTCATATCTGTGAATTGATATGTTGAATCAATCACCAATTCACCCTCAAATCGTAAGGAAATCTTTTGATTCCATTGTGTATTCCATTGTGTATATATACCATAGTTTTTTTATCCATTCTTCTGTTGAGGGGCACTTTGGTTGATTCCATATCTTTGCTATTGTGAAAAGCGCTGCATTGAACATGGAGATGCAGGTGTCTCTATGGTATGATGACTCATCTCCCTTTGGGTAAATTCCCAATAGTGTTATAGCTGGGTCATATGGTAGTTCTATT
>VMDO01039204.1:0-12856 GCA_007922755.1 Pedetes capensis
TCATTTTCACTGATCAGCTCTATATTTTGATACTTGTCTATATTTTTATTAATTTTCTATTCATTTTTCTTTATTTACTAACTTCTTCACATATTTGGCTTATCTATTTTCTACTGAATATTTCTTTGGTTATATAATCAAAGATTTGCTAAGTGGTTTACTCATTGCTAATATACAAATAGAATTTTTTCTGTATTACTAAAGACTTGAACCCAGGGACTTGCACATGATAAGCAAGTGCTCTACCACTGTCTTGCACTCCAACCCCCTTTCTTATGTTTTATTTTGAGGTTGGGTCTCTCTAAATTGCACAGGCTGCCTCTGGCCTCAAACTCAGGATCCTCCTGCTTCAGCCTTCTGACTCACTGGGATTACAGGTGTATGTCATGGTGTCTTGCCTGAAAATAGATTTTAATTGCTTAAAGAATAACAGGTAGAGTTTTGTGAACTATAAAATATAAGTTAATAGGGTAGTATTCATATAATTCATTTTCCTTTGTCATTAGTGGATTTAATTTCTTTACCTCCAGTAACTTTAAGATTTTCTTTTTATCTTTGTTTACATGAAATTGTTCTCTTTTTCTCTGCTTAGTGCTATGTGATTACTTTCATTCTGAAGACATCACATAAATGGGATTTCTTTCTAGTATTTTTTATTACATTGTTCAGCTTCTCTCATCTTTTTTCCAAGTATCTTTCAAATGACAGTTGGAAATTTCATATTGTTCATACATAGTTTTTAACTTTTCTCATTTTTGTATAGTATTCTTATTCAGTGTACAGTGAGAGCTTTTGAATCTCATTTAGTATCAATATAATTTACTTTTTAGCTGTCTCTATTCCATTAAGCCATCTACTGAGCACTTAAATTTGAATATTGTATTTTTAAGATACGTTTTTTAGGGATGTAAAATCCAAATTTTTCTGAGAATTTCCATATAGTTTTTTAAAAAGTGCCTCAATGATTTTTCTTTTCCTCAGATGTTTAATTTTTGGCTAGTTCAATATGGGAGAATTTTTTGTTGTTGTTGATTTTTGTTTCACTCAAATATATAGAGATTTTTGTTTGTGTGCAAAATCTTTGCATTTGATAACTTGCATTTGATAATTAATTTTTTGCAAGTATATTGATACTTTTAAATTGTAGTGTATCTTCACTGTTTATAATGATTCAGACCTTGTTTTCAGATGAGATGTACTGGTAATTTATTATACTCATTTTATTTATTTATTCATTTGCTGTATTGAGGGGTTCAACCCAAGGTCTCAAGCATGCAAGTCAAGTGCTCTACCACTGACTTGTACCTCCAAATCTTTTTCTATATTTTACCTTAAGACTGGGTCTTGCTAAGTTGCACAGGCTGCCTGTGGCCTCAAACTTACAATCCTCTTCTGCCTTAGCAACCTGAGTTTACAAGCATGTTCCATAGAACCTGGTTGATAATTTGTTTTTTGAGTATATACATTCTATACTTGTGGATCAGTAGCCATGTAGACTATTGCCATTCATATCTACTTCACATATCCATACTCACTCTTTTAGTCATGAAAACACACACACACACACACACACACATTTTATTATTTTTTTCTCAGAATAAACATGGAAGTTTGTTGAGAGTTACACTCAGCAGCTTCAAATGTAGTTACCCATTTACATTTTCTGATGATTATCTCAGGACTCTATTCCATTCGATTTATATGTTGATGCTCAAGAAATAGATTTCTTGAAACTTGTGCTTATATTGCTTGGGATTTAGATTGTACTTTCTTATGTTACTGTTTCTTCATAGATCTCATCAATTTTTAATTATTGGATATTTTTAAAAATGTCAAGTCCACTGTTATTTATTGCTACTTTCATACATGGTTACACTTTATTTGTGTGTACTAATTTTGCCATCAAGATCCAGTTAGATCATTTGATCAATGACTAATTTTAAATAATCAGGTAATGAATCTATCATTTTCAGCATTAGCTAGTTGCTGTATGTTCGATTAAAATGATCTGGGCACTGCTGGGATGACAACAAGATACACAGTCATGAAATCTCTAAAAGTTCAAGACTGAAAACCATACAGAGACCGATAACTTTTTGGTACCTATTTTTCTGGTGTTTACTTATATCTTTTCCTGTCTACAAGTCCAAATGATTAGTAATATATACTTTTGAAAAGGGAATTCATGTTTAATTTGTTTATTGCTATATGCTTCTTCTCTCCTGAACATTTGTTGCCAGAACTTTCTTGGTCAGTGAGTGTAAGAAGTTCATGCATCCATTCCTTTATCAGAAAACAGGTATGAAATATTTCTCTTTCATTTGTCAGACACAAGGATATAGTGAGGATTATAAGGTCATTAAGGCCATCACCATTTTTATCCTCATAGGAACACAATGTTATAGAGATATTTCATGTGCTATTCTGCACATGATATAATTCTTGAAATATTAAAGACAATATATTTCTAGCCATTTTGACTCAGAATAGTTTACATTATATACTTAATTTCCTCCAGTTGCTACTGAAGCAACGAAATAGGTACCAAAAAGTTATCGGTCTCTGTATGGTTTTCAGCCTTGAACTTTTAGAGATTTCATGACTGTGTATCTTGTTGTCATCCCAGCAGTGCCCAGATCATTTTAATCGAACATTATGCAGGTAAATATTCAACTAAGTAGATTCATTATGTTCTGAGAATAATGTTTACAATATAGAAGTGGAAATATACTTAAACCATTAAATAATCTCATCATTTTGCAGACAAGAAAATTGAGTCTGAGAGTTTACATGATTTGTCAAAAACTACATAGATGACAAATAGCAAGTTGACATTGTAACACATTTCTTGAATCCCATTTGAAAGTGCTTTGCCCTATCAGCACTTTTAGATTTAGAAATCATATAAAACCGTTCTTATAAGATTTATGGTTTAGCTCAGTTGATAGAGTGCTGCTCTGTGCTCTGTGATGCCCTAGGTTCAATACCTAGCACTACAAAAATTTGAGAAATACCTAGCAGTCCACTCCAAAAACAATAGCAAAAAAATTAGGCATTGAAAATCCTATGAATAGCAGAGAAGCTCTGACACAGTGCAGGGCATGGTACAGTGTAGGGGAGTGCTTCCTTCTATTGTACATAGGGTCAGTATGAGTTTGATTGGACTTCACGGCACCTAACAACAACAATGGGTCAATTTACATTAGCATTAAACAGCGATTTTACAAATACAGGGCAATCATGCACAAGTGTTCTAGTAAAAAAAAAAAAAAAGAGGAAAAATTTCTTACCACACACAAAAAAAGAGTCATTATATGAAGAGATGGTTATGTTAATTAACTTGAATGTGGTAATTATTTCACAATGTATACATATATAAAATTTCTTGGTGTACACTCTCAATGCATGCTACTTCTATTTGTCAACAGTAAAATAAAAAATAGAAGGAACATGACAGCAAAATTATAAACATATCTTTATTAATATTCTATTATACTCTACAATAGTGTGTAGTGGCAGTATTCTAGTGACTTTGTAACATATCTACCTCATTTGTTGGTAAGTTAGGATATTTTGGATTCATATATTTTAATTGATTTGTTGTAACAAAACAATGTTTAAGTAAAAGTGATATAAATTATACCTTCATACGTGGGCAAGTATCAGTAAATATAGCGTTGAGAGAAAGTAAAAGACCAAGCGCTGGTAGCATCATGTAAAATATTTAGCTAGAATTGACCATTGAAAAAATATGGTAATTAAATAAAATACAGCAATAAAACGACAGACTCTATAATAATGTCATCAGTGACAAACAACTATATGTTGTTGTTAGGTGCCATCGAGTCATATGCAACTCATAGTGACCCTCATAGGGTTTTCAATGGCTGATTGTTTCGGGCTTGCGTTGGGAGTGGTTTGCCACATCCTTCTCCCATAAACAACTCTATCTATCTATCTATCTATCTATCTATCTATCTATCTATCTATCTATCCATCCATCTATCTATCGATAGATATTGATATTGATATTGATAGATATAAATAGATATAAAACAAAGTGATGAATATTATGTGAAAAGGCAGCACTGTATATGTTTTTAAGCACTAAGTATATATGTTTCATTCTGTTATATGTAGGGTCACTGTTAGTTGGACCTGACTCGTGGGCACCAAACAACACAACCAACAACAAAGTATGCATGCTGATTCCTCACCTTCACCATGTAAGATAGAAGAGATACTGGCTGGAGAATGTCTACCTCAGTGTCTAACCTGTTGAACCAATATGCTGCTCACCATTAGGGGAAATTATGATACAAATCGATTACTGTGCACACTGCAATTGCTTGGCTTGAATAACATGTACATTTTTTGTACATCCCTTTTCTTAGAAGAGTTGTTGAACTATAATTGACATGTGATTAAAAAGTAGAATTTAAATTGCAAAATTTGATAACTTTTTGTTAGGGGCCGGGGTCATCCAAGGGACACGTTCCTGCGGAACTTGAAACCTTCAGTACTGTGGTCATCTTGTGGTCTTTCTTAAAACGTGGAGAAATAACCATTGCAGGGGATACCACAGAATGAACACATACCACCTGCCTCGGGAACTTGACCTGTTCCTAACCTTCCTCTTGCTTACACCTGCGGCTAACATTTTCTGGGTCGGTGCATTGGCCAACCACAAACCCACCCGGCAGCATTATTACAAAACTTCTCCCTTTCCCCTCGTTCTCCACTTATAAAAATCCTTCCCTTTCTTCAATAAATTCAGACCTTGACAACTGCCTGCTTGGTCTCGTTTCTCTCTCTTGCCCATTTCTCTTCAGACAGGTCCCCTTCGACCCCCGTGAATAACTAGGGTCCCGCGGGATGGGACAACTTTTGACATATATATGTATATGTCATATATATATATATATATACATATACATATACATGTATACATAATCTTTAAAACATCACACCATTCACAAAAATAAACATTATTCTATCATACTCAAAAGTTTCCTTAGGCCTCTTTTCAGTCCTTGCTCCTGAATCTTCTACCTGCCACACCTAAACAACTACTGATCATTTTTTATTCATTGCAGATTATATTGCATTTTCTAAAACTTTGTATAAACATAAACTGTGTGCTTTTTCGTCCTTCTTGTTTTACTTAACGTAATTATGTAGAAGTAATTCAACTTGTTGTGTGCTTCAATAACTCATTAATTTTTGTTACTGAGCACTGTCCCATTTTATGAATATAGAAAAAAATTGTTTATACATTCACGTGTTCATTGGAGATTTTGGCTGTTTTTAGTTTTGGGAAGTAATAAATATAACTATCACCATCCATGTCCCATTTTTGCATGGACATATGCTTCTTAGTATTGAGTAAGGCCAAAGAACAGAATGGCTGAATCATATGGTAGCTGTACGTTTAATGTTTTAAGAAACTGCCAAGTTACTTTTTGAAGGGGTTGTAACATTTTCTACTACCACAAGCAAAGTATGAAGTATCAGAGGTTTCCACATCTTTGCTAACATTTGATATGAACAATGTTTTCTTTACAGATATTCTAATAAGTATGCAGTGATATGTCATGATATTTTAATTTGCATTTTCCTAATGATTAATGATACTGAAATTCTTTTCCTGTACCAAATTGGTCATCCATATATCTTTATTGGTCTCTGCTCAAATATTTTGTTTGTTTTCTTAACATTCTTCTTTCAAAGCCCTTTAAAGTCCCTTTTGTTGATGATTTTCAAAAATGTTCTCCCTATCTAGGGGTTTTATTTTCATTCTCTTAGCATCTTTCACAGAACAAAAGTTATTGATTTTTATGAAGATGGATTTTTGAAATTGTAGAGCTTTTGATTTTATACTTGGATCTATGATCTTTTTTGAGTTATTTTTGTATGTGTTATAAAGTATACATCAAAGTTTGTGTGTGTGTGTGTGCCTAGAGATATCCAATTAGTCTTATAGCATTTGTTTTTAAATATTAACTTTGCTTCATTGACATATCCTGGTACTCCTTCAAAAATCAATTATTTAGATATAAGTATAGGTCTAAATTCAGACTGTTACTTTCTACTACTCTACTTGTCTATTTTTATACCAATACCTCATTATCTCAATTATTATGAATTTATAATAAACACTGAAGTCATGTAGTTTAAGTTTTCCTATTTTATTAACTTTAAAAGTTGTTTTGCCTCTTCTAAGTACTTTGATGGGATGGGATTTAGTTCAGCTGGTAGAGTGCTGCACTGCTGTCTCTGAGGTCCCAAGTTCAATTCCCAGCACCGCAAAAATAGGAGAAGGACCTGGCAATCCACTCCCAAGGCTATCCCGAAACAGTCAGCCATTGAAAACCCTATGAGGGTCGCTTTGAGTCAGATACCCACTCGATGGCACCTAACAACAACAACAAGTACTTTGAATTTCTATATGAACTTTAGAACAAGCTTAACAATGTCTGCCAAAGGACTGCTGGGAATTATTGGTGGAATTGGATTAAATCTAAAGATCTATTAGGAAGAATTAATGTCTTAGGAGTTTTTAGTTCTCAGTTACACAAATACTTTATTTTTCATATATTTATCTCTTTACTTTTCAGTGATTTTTTAAAATTGCATCATGCACATATTTTGTAAGAATTATCAGTATTTCATATTTTTATTCTATGTGAAATAACGTTATAAATTCATTTTCCCATAGTTCATTGGTTTTACACAGAAACAATTGTTGTTTATTAATACTTACTCTTGATATAATGAAAAACTTACTAAAAAACAAGCAATTATATTGTAGATTCTATATGATTTTCGTGCCATGTATGAATGAAGCTTTACTTGTTTCTTTCCAATCTGCCTCCACATTCCTAGTTTTACCCATTATTTCACTGACTACAACCTCCAATTCTTCAAAGTTCTTCTATAACATAAGTGATAAAAGTGGCCACACTAGATTTGTTTGTCTTTTTAGTGACTACCATTCAGTCTTTCATCAATAAACATCTGTTATCTGTAGGTTTGCTTATACTCTTAATCAGAAATGGATATTGAATCTTTCTGCATCTATATAGATGGCCATATAGTCTTTCTGCATTAATCTGGTAATACATTTTATTTCATTCATTGACTCTTTTACCCCAGTACTGAAGGTTGAATGCAGTGCCTCACACATTCTAGGCAAGTACTCCACCACTGAGCTGCATTCTTGCCTTTTTTCTTATTTTTTATTTTGAGTGAGGGCCTTGTTAAGTTGTGTAGGCTATCTCTGTCCTCAAACTCAACTACATTCATGACTCAGTTCGCCACACTATAGTGTCTGGACATTTATTAATTTTTGAATATTAGATGACATTTGAAATCCAGAGGCAAATTCTATTTTGACATGTTTCATTATTATTTTTGAATACGAATTGATTGTTGTTTTTGTTACATGCTTCAAGTTCGGTCTAACTCATAGAGACCCTATGTACAATAGATTGAAACATTCCTCCCCCAATACTGTGTCAGGCACATGATATATTTTATGTTTAAGCCCATTGTTGCAGATACTGTCACTCCGTCTAGTTGAGGGTCTTCCTTTTTTTCATTGACCCACCACTATCCCAAATATGATGTTCTTTTCCAAGAATTGGCCCCTCCTGACGACGTGTCCAAAATACACAAGATGAAGTCTAGCCATCCTTGCTTTCAAGGAGCATTCTGGTTACACTTCTTCTAGGATGGATCTCATGGTTCATTTAGCAGTCTGTGATATATTAAATATTTGTCTTCAGCATCATATTAAAAAGCATCAATTATTCTCCTGTCTCCTTTATTTAACATCCAGCTTTCACAACCATATGATGCAATTGAAAATATTATGGCATGACTCAGGTGCATCTTTGTGTTCAATGTGATATCTTTACTTTTCAACACTTTAAAGAGGTCTTTTGCAACAGCTTTCCCCAATGCAATGCATCTTTTGATTTGACTTGACTTGACTGCTATTTCCATGGGTGTTGATTGTAGAAGCAAGTAAAGCAAAACTTGGATAACTTCAATCTTTTTTATGTTTATCATGAAATTGCATACCAACCCAGTTGTAAGGAGTTTTGTTTACTTGGTATTGAGGCACAATCCATCCTGAAGTCTGTGTTACTTGATATTCATCAGTAACTGTTTCAAATCCTCTTCACTTTCAGTGAGCAGAATTGTGTCATTTGCATAAGGCAGGTTGTTAATGAGTAGTCCTCCAATCATGATGCAGCATTCTTCTCCATAAAGCCCAGCTTCTTGGATTATTTGCTAAGCATAGAGATTTAAGAGGTAGAGTGAAAGGATACAGCCCTTAAGCACACCTTTTTTGACTTTAACCAGGCAGTGTTTTCTTGTTCTGTTTGAACAACTGCCTCCTGGTCCATATACAGAGTCCTCATGAGTACAATTAGGTGTTCTGATATTTCCGTTCCTTATGATCTCCACAGTAAAATGCCTTTGCACAGTCAATAAAATATTGATAGGCATCTTTCTGTTATTCTCTATTTTTGATTAATATCCATCTGACATCAGCAATGTTGTCCCTGGTTCCATGTTTTCTTTTGAATCCAGCTTGATTTTCTGGCAGTTCCCTGTCAATATACTGCTGCAGTCACTTTTGAATGATCTTTAGCAAAATTTTACTTGCATGAGAAATTAATGATATTGTTCAATAATTTCCACATTTGAGTAGATCCACTTTCTTGGGAATAGGCACAAATATGGATCTCTTCCAGAAAATTGGCCAGGTAGCTGTTTTTCAAATCTCTTGACATAAACAAGTGAGCACCTTTAGTGCTGCATCTATTTGTTGTAATATCTCAATTGGTAGTCCATCAATTCCCGGAGGCTTGTGTTTCACCAATTCCTGCAAGGCATCACCAAGTCCTTCAAGGCAGCTTCCACTTCTTCCTTTACTATGAGGTTCCTGATCATATGCAATATCTTGAAATGGTTGGTCATCAACCAATTCTTTTTGGTATAATGACTCTTTGTATTCCTTCCATCTTCTTCTAAGTTTTGTATATTGTTTAATATTTTCCCTGTAAAATCCTTCACCATTGCCACTTGAGGCTTGAATTTTTCTTCATTCCTTTAAGCTTGAGGAAAACAAACCGTGTTCATCCCTTTTGTTTTTCTATCTCCAACTCTTTGTACATATCCTTATATTTGATTTTGTCTTCTCGAGCTTCCTATTGAAATCTTCTGTTTAGTTCCTTAACTTCATAGTGTCTTACTTTAGCTGCTCCAAGTTCATTGGCATTCTCGGCCACACCATGTGAATGTTTCTTTTTCTCCAAATTATCACAGCATATATTTTCTGTCGTTTTGATAGTTGTTGTTAGGTGTCCAAGTCGTGTCCACCTCATAGCGACCCTCATAGGGTTTTCAATGGCTGATTGTTTGGGGATTGCCTTGAGAGTGGATTGACTCATAGTTTTCCCATATTTGTGGTGCTGGCAATCAAACCCCAGACCTCTGAGACTGCAGAGCAGCAGTCTACCAACTGAGCTAAATCCCAGACTCTTTTTGGTAATAGTCACTCTAATTGGGTGAAGTGATATCTCAAATGTGATTTTGACTTAGATTTCTCTGATGGTTAGTGATGCCATCATAATTTAGCAATGGTTAGAGCATATTGTCTCTAACCATAGTGATGGTTAGAGCATATTGTCATATATTTGTTGGCCGTATGTATTTTTTCTTTTGAGAAAAGTCTACTCAGATCTTTAGCTTGTTTTTGGATTGTTTTCTCATTATATTGAGTTGAGTTCCTTTTATAAAATATAACTTAAAGACACTTTCTCCCTTTCTGTAGGCTGTCTTTTCATTTTGTTGATTGTTTTTATACTCTGCAGAAGCTCGTTGTTGTTGTTGTTGTTGTTGTTGTTGTTGTTAGGTGCCATCGAATTGTGTCTGACTCATAGCAACCCTCATTGAGTTTTCAATGACTGTTTTGGGATTGCCATGGGAGTGGATTGCTTCATCCTTCTCCCATGTTTGCGGTGCTGGGAATCAAACTCAGGACCTCAGAAACTGCAGAGTGGTGCTCTAACAACTGAGGTAAATCCCAGCCCCAGAAGCTCTTTAGCTTGATGTAAACTCATGGGTCAGTTTTTCCTTGTGTTTTTCATGCAATTGTGGTCATATTCAAAATATATTTTCCCAGGCCAATGACCTAGAATATTCTTATGTGTTTTCTTAAAATAATTTTATAGTTTGTGGTCTGATGTGTAAGTCTTTAATCCATTTTGAGTTGATTTTTGTAACTGGTATGAGATGCAGATCTGCTTTCATTCTTCTTCACCTGGACATCCAATTTTCCAAGCACTATTCATTAAAGGTCTGCAGCAATAACACCCTAGCATTCTATCCCACCTGATCTGGGAAGCTAAGCAGGATTGGCTTGGTTAGTCCTTGGATGGGAGACTGCCTGGGAATACCAGGTGCTGCAGACTAGAGAAAAGGACCTGGTAATCCACTCCTGAAACAATCTGCCATTGAAAACCCTATGAATAGCAGAGAAACTCTGGCAATAGTGCCTAGTGTGGCAAATTGTCTGAGAGTCTTTCATTCTGTTGCACATGGGGTCACCATGAGTCTTGATGGCTCCTAACAACAACATTCATTAAAGAGATTGTCCTTTCCTCATTGTGTATTCTTGTCTCCTTTGTCAAAATTTGCCTCACTATAAATGTGTGGATTTATTCCTTAGTACTCTATGCCATTACAATATCTATGTGTCCTTTTTCATGCCAGTACTATGCCTTTTATGTGTGTGGTGCTGGGGATGGAACCCAAGGCCTTGTGCTTGCTAGGCAAATACTCTACCATTGAGCAACATCTTAGTCCTGAATACCACAGCTTTTCAATTACTATAACTTTGTAGTATCTTTTAAAGTCAGGTGGTGTGAAGTCTCCAACTTTGTTTTTTATGGTTAAGATTACTTTTGCTATTCATGGATTTTTGCAGTTCCATAAGAACCTTTGGATTTTTTCCCATTTCTTTGAAGAATATCATTGGTATTCTAATAGATAAACATTGAGCCTATTAATCACTTTGGATAGTATGAAAATTTTAACAATATGAATTCTTCTAGTCGACAACCATGAAAGTTCTTTTCATTTGTATTCTCTTCAATTTTTTATCAGTGTTTTGTAGTTTTCATTGTACGGGTATCTCACCTCTTTGTTTAAATTAACTCCAATGTAACTTAGATTTGTAGCTATTGTTGATGAGATTGTTCTGTAGATTTCTTTTTCAAATAGCTACCCATTATCTAATCAAAATGCTACTGATTTCCATGTGTTGATTTGTATTCTACAATTTATTACATCCATTTATTTCTTCCAACAGCTTATTAGCTTCGAAATTTTTCACTGGTATTGGGCAATTTGATTTTACTTTTTAGGTGCTGTATACATGAATGCATTTGAGCTTTTTGTATACTTATGCTTTGAATCTTTTATTGCAACATGATTGAATTGTTGAGAAATAGTTTTGTCCATTCAGATCTTGTTTTTAAACTTTGTTAGGCAGAATAAGCATTTCATTTAATCTAGGGTTAATTGTTTTCACTATTGGAGAAAGATTTAGTATTTTATTTCACATTCTCTAAACTATGAAACTTTCCAGTCTTGCTTTTGGGAACCAGTACTAGTTAATACTTGTGTAAGCTCCAGGCAGCATTACCTTTACTCTTTTCAATTGATTCTTCCTTTGGGATTGGAAAGTTTTCTCCCATATAGGCGCTGGTCAGTATTTGACTAAATACCTGACACAGAATATATGGAATTCTTTCTTAGTGCATTTCTCTGCTCTTGATATTTTTTGTGAACTCTAACCATGTAGGCATATGCAGACTCCAAGCTATCTATTCTCACTTCAGAAAGACTGTCTATCTTGATCAATTATCATCCTTGCATAGTGGTCTGGAGAATTTCTCTAGTTTACACTCTGGTATATTTCATAGTATTAAATTATTTTCTGGTTTTGTAGTGCTTGTATGTAGATTACTCTTTCACTCTACCTTGGCCAGAATAAGAAATCCAATACATTCTAATAAACTTTCTTCTGCTTTCTTAATTTAAAGAGTCATTAGAGGAATAGCTGATACCAAAGATGAAGATGATGGTAACTAGAAATACCATATATTCTCAAATCTAATTCACGCCCTCTCACCAGTTTTAGAGAGCTGATTGTCAGCTTTGCATTGTGAATTCAATCTCCACATGATTCTAATCCACATCTGATTTTGTAGTCCTCTAACACTGTTGAAAGGGTGTGGATTAGATTTGAGAATATATGATATCCTACATATAGTTGAAATGGAAGATATAAAAAATCCAAGCAACTGAAGCAAAATTGATTAAAAATAATTTTCAGCTTTCCAAACTTCATGTTTTGCTCATGCAAGATATTTCATTGAATTGACAATATTGTTAGCCTTCATGCATGGTGAACTGAGAGTAACCCATGAAGCTGAAGTGTGTAGCCAAATAGCTTTTATTCCATTCTCGGTGGGTGCAACGACTTAGGCAATCAATGGGCATCATTGTCTAATGGCTGAAGAGGGTGGGTTTTCATAGGTAGTCAGACGATGACAGAAGGGCTGGGAGAGCCTGTTAGCCAAAGCAGCTGTAGTGGTGTTTTCTATCTCTGGAGAAGGGGTCTCAGGTGCGATATAGTCTCGAATCTACTTATAGAACTTCTTTGACTTTGTTTTTCCATGGGAGGGGTCTGAATCTCCAAGAGGCTCCAAGAGGGCACAGGCTGTACTTAACTGTAGAAAGAGAACCCCAAAACAAAGGTGGGAATCCTAAACAA
>VMDO01039205.1:0-12856 GCA_007922755.1 Pedetes capensis
GGCATATGCCTGTAATCCCAGCCCTCTGGGGATTGAGGCAGGAGGATCACAAGTTTGAGGCCAGCCTGGACTGCATAGCAAGACTCTGTCTCAAAATAAATAAATAAATAAATAAACAAAACCCCAGGCCAGCCTGGACTGCATAGCAAGACTGTCTCAAAAAAAAAAAAAAACAAACAAACAAAAAAACAATACAGTTTCACATTACTTTCCTTCTCAAACAATTTTAGTGCCTTCCCATGGACAGCAGGTTGCTATAGCTTATAATGCAAAACTCCTTATATAAATTGTCAGCCTATGCCAAACAACTTAGTCACCCTGAGAAACACTCTCAATTACAATCTGAGCTGGGTGCCGTGGTGCACTCCTATAATCCCAGTGGCTCGGGTGGCAGAGGCAGGAGAATCACAAGTTCGAGACCAGAGGCAGTCTGCTTAACTTAGCAAGACCCTGTCTCAAAAAGCAAAAAAATGGGCTGAGGGTGCAGCTCAGTGGTCCAGCATTTGCAGAGCATACAAGCGTGAAGCCCTGGGTTCAACCTCCAGTACCAAAAAAAAAAAAAAAAAAAAAAAAATTGCAATCTAAGTCTCTATTTTTTCTGCTCTCCCCATATGGGTTGTCCTTCTCCTTGTCTGTGTATCTATATGTTTAATTTTTATTGAGATTTAATTCATATGTCATAAAACTCACCATTTTAAAGTGTATGATTCAGTGGTTTTTATATAGTAATAAAATTGTATAACTCTCACCATTATCTAATTATAGAACACTTTTTGGAGTACTTGAGGGTTGAACCAGGGCCTTAGGCATATTTTGCAAGTGCTCTATCACTAGGTTGCAGCCTCAGCCCCTAATTTTTTGTTTTGAGACAGGGTTTCACTAAGTTCCAAGGCTGCTTCTGGTCTTGAACTCATGATCCTCCTGCCTCTGCCTCCTGAGTCACTAGAATTACAGGTGTGTGCCACCACACCTGGCCCAGATCATTGTCATCACCTCAAGAAGAAATCCTGTAACCATTAGAAGTCACTCCCCATTCCTCCTTCAGCCCCTGGTAACCACTAATCTGCTTTCTGTCTCTACGGATTTGCCAATTCTAGACATTTTGCATAATCCTTGTAGTTCTAGATCCTTCTAATCTATCCTAAAATCTTGTTTGGTCAGTTTTCCATTCACTTAGTTAAGATCACAATGCTCATTCTCTGTATCACACACTGTGTCAGATTGTGACTACACAAAGGTGAATGACATTTTGCCTTAAAGAAACAACCCACTTAGTGAAGGTGACAGACAATAGTGTTAGAAGTGCTATTATAGTGCTATGAACAAAGTGCCTGAGGAACAAAGAGGTTTGAGCAACTAATTGTAGAGAGCTCTTTTTTCATAACTTGGTAGATACTTGTTGGGGATTTTTAAAGTTATATTTCCCAGCTAGGGTCCCTCATGACAGCTTGAGGGGCTGACCCCTAGTTGACCCCAGGGCTCATCTCACTCAAAACAGCCCCTCCTATCGAGTGAGCAAAGATGGCCCCCGGCCAGCTTGACCAGCCTTAACCACCTTAATTTTGATTGGCTCCCCTCACCACCTTGCAGGCAGTAACTGTCTCTACTTGGCAGTTATGTCAGTTTGCCCACTGTACCGGCCAGCTGTGTGCCCTGATTGGCTGAACCCCACCATGTGACCCCTCCAGGACCCTATAAAAGCAGGGCTCCTGGACCCCATCTTCACCCTGAATTCCCTGTAGCACCACCGATCCTGACCTCTCTGACCATCTCCTGAACCTCATCACCTGGACCAGCGCTCCCTACTCCAGCAAGACCATCTAGCAAGCCGGCGAGATCAAGCCCAGGGGCCCCGAAGAGCCGAAGGCATCTAGCAAGCCACGAAGAGCCTCCCAACTCCTCCCATCCTTGGGAAGGAGGTGGATAAAGAAGGTGAGCCGCGAGAGTCAAGACCTTTGGACCTCAACTGAACACCAGCGGCTGTGGCTGTGCCTTTAAGGCTGAGCTGTACCAGCACTTAGCCTGCAGCATTCCATGCTGCAGGCCTAGAGCCAGCACTTAAAGGGATAGAGCCTTGCTCTATAGGGGCTGCTTGCTCCTTGCTCTCCATCAGGGCAGCACCCCAATAAACCTTCCCTGTCCTTCTCCAACCATCTGAAGGTCTCCCGAGGTCCTTCTTTCCCGACATCGGCCACGTTATTATGTTGAGGGTTTGGCCCTAACTTTAGCCGGGTTAGAGCTAACACCCCGACAGATACTGTCAACAATAAAGAGTAATATAATTTCTGTTCCAAGAATAGAAATTGATTCTGGTCAAGGAAATGAAGAGACTCAATAAAACTGCCTCTTGGCAACCTCTGAAAAGTAGAGGTAGGTATTGGAGACAATTGGCTGAGGACAGCATCAAGGGAAACCCCAAGGAGGATACAGGTTTTCCTTCTGCTCCAGACAGATCAGAAATCCATTTCTCTAAGACTTTCTTTCAGTAGAAGAGGACCTCCTTGCTTTCTCCATTTATATATCACTTCATAAGACTTTGCTGTGGAATCTTTGACAGCTACCAAACCTAACCGTCTAACCTCACAGTTAGACAATCAGCCCATAATGGCGGCTGGGCAGGCATGGTGGCAGTGGCATCAGGGCCTGTGGTGGACCTCATGGCATGGTGGACCAGGAACAGCAAGTGACCAGGACTGCAGGTCCGGGGTAAAAACCTCCAAATTCCCACCCCCGGAAAGCTACTTCTTCAAAACAAGAATCCCATCTCCAAAAGTTTCACCTCCCAGGACAGCACCACTACCTGGGGACCAAACATTAAGGCACATGATCTTTGGGGACCTTTGACTTTATATTTCAACCATGATGCTTCACTCCTGGACCCTAAACATCCATGGCCACCACATAATGCACAGTGCATTTAGTCTAATTTCAGGAGTCTTCAAAGTCTTAACAGCCTCAACTGTTAAAAGTCCAAGTCTCTACTGAGACTCAAGGCAAGCTTAGCTGTAGTCCCCTGAAATACAATAAACATGTTACATACTTCCAACATTCAATGACACAAAGCAAGTATTCCCATTCCAAAAGGGAGGGATGGGGACACAGAAAGGAAAGATCAATGCATGGCAAGGCTGATATCCCACTGAACAAACTCTGTAGGCTTAAGTCTGGCATCTGGCACAAGTGACATCATTAGGCATTATCTGTGTTCAAATAGGTTTGTGCTGTTTCACCCCTGTGGCTTTGCTGCAAATGGCCCTCCTGGCTGGCTCTACTTCTTGCTGGCAGCTCCCCTTGACAGATCCTTCATAGTGCTGGCATCTCCAACATCCTGGGGTCCCCATTGCTGCTTAGGCCCCACCCTCAAAGCTTTACACACCAGCCCTTCAGGGTCTGTACACAGGGCATCCAACCCTGGTAGACAGTTCCTAGCCTCACAGACTATCTTCTGGAACCTTGATGGTGGCTTCCATAACCCCTTAACTCTTGCATTCTGCATGCCTGTAAAATCAGCACCACATGGATGTTGCTAAGTTTTGCTGCCATCTTGAGAGGTAGCTTCACCCTTTGGAACCACCTCTGCAATGGTGGCCTCTGTATGCTCAGGCAGAGAAATTATTTCCCTGGGCAGCCTCTTTTCAGGAGATAGCTTTTCAGACACTCCCTTTCACACCCTGGGGTCTTAGATAGGAGGGGTCTGGACTGCTCCTTCTGTTCCCTGAGGGAATTTCTTTTGTCCCAGAGAAAAGGTTGAGGCTTTCCTTTACTGCAGCTTATCTCTTTAATAATTAAGGGCTCCTAGCCAGAACCAGCCCAGTCCACAGTAACCTTAGACAAGCACCAGCTTTTTTCCCTCTTTAAACTGCACATTTTTCAGATCTTCCTATTCTTCCATTTTCTCTATTTTTTTGTAAATCTTGCTGAATGCAGCAAGCAGTAACCAAACCATATTCCCTATATCTCACCACCAAGTTAATCAGTTGATTACTTTTAACTTCAGTCTCACTCAAACCTTTGGAGCATGGAGAAAATACAGAATCTCTTTGCTAGAATATAGCATAAATTGCCTCTGCTCCAATGCCCAATAAAGTCCTTATTTTCTTTTAAAAACCCTGTGGGTCCTGTCTGCATTTCTATTGGCAGTGGGTTTTGATCTCCCTTACTCTTGCCAGAACTGCCTCTCAAGCCCTCCAGAGCTTTTGTGCCTACATCTCCAAACTCTTCCATATTCCCCTATAAACAAGTTCCAGAAATGGCCTATGAACTACATGGTTAGATTTCTACACAGCAGTGACCCCACTCTCTGGTACCAATTTTCTGTACTAGTCAGCTGTTGTTGCTATAACAGAAAAACCAACCCAAACAGACTTAATTGGAAAATGGTTTATTGGGCACTCACAGAGAATGAGTCCATAATGGCAGCAGGGCACACATGGCAACAGTTGTGTCAGGGCCTGAGTCATATGACCTCACGCTATGGCAGACCAGGAACAGAGAGAGACCAGGGCTCCAGGTCCAGAATAAAAACCTCCAAAGGCCTGCCCCTGGGGCTCTACTTCCACAAAGCAAGAATCTTACCTCCAAAAGTCTCACCTCCCACAGCAGTGCCACCAGCTGGGCACCAAACATTAAAGCATATGACCTATGGGGGACACTTGATATTCAAACCATGACAAGTGCCTTCATCCTTGTGAGAACTTCCTGTCCCTAATTAAACAGACCTAGTGCATTGGGACCCCTCTTCCTCAAGAAAGGACTGCTTTTGTTCCCCAAATGGCTGCTCAGATCTCAGAAGGTAGGGACTGGACGTCCGTGTCATCACCATGGGTCTGGGAAGCTTCCCTACTTTGCTTTTTCATCTTGAGAAATATATTTGCCATTTTCTTTCCCAGATGAATGTTCTGTATAGTGATCTCATGCAAGCATTATATTCTAAAAAACCTTTCATTTTTTAATGAAGTGTGAGAACTACTAGAAGAAGGTATATGAGTAGGCAAGCTCACAGCAACTTGAAGAAGATATATCATCCTTAGCTGTTGAATATTTCAGTTTTTGCCAAATGTCCCTTTGAGCTTTTGTTTCTCTTTTCTGAGGCCCTGTTTTCATGTTGTTGAGTAGAATTTTCTCAAATAAAAGCATTTTTAATTTTATCTTAATCACCAGCTCATTTCTAGGGGGCAAATGAATTTTCCAAACTGCTAAGGATTGTATTGAAATAGCCCATGCAAAATCAAGATGCTTTATGCCCCATGTGAATAACAGGGAGTGTTCATTCCAGTCCAATACAGGTAGCATTTTATTTCCAAAGTGCTTAAATTCCAAATACTGAAATATAATAGAGAACCATAAGCTTCATTGGATGACCTTAGTGACTGTTGGGCTCAGCATTTGTCTGGTTCGTGAAATCTCTGTCATCCTTGATAATTGGTTGCCCAGTCTCTATTAGAACATACCCTTGGGACCAGCAAGACCCTGTTTCAAAAAAAGAACATATCTTTAGGGATGTAGCTCAGGGATAGAGGAATTGCCTGGTGTTTTTGAGGCCCTGGGTTCCATCCCAAACACCAAGAGAGGCAGAGGGATGGGGGATACTCTGTGTGTGTGTGTGTGTGTGTGTGTGTGTGTGTGTGTGTGTGTGCATGAGAGGGGGGGAATCATACTATTAAGGGAACTTCCAAGATAGTTCAACCCACATATCTTCTTTTCCTCCCTAATTGGTAAAAGCCTGCAGCTGTAGCCTTATGGCATCCGATCCCGTCAGATCTCAGAAGCTAAGCAGGGTTGGGCCTGGTTAGTACTTGGATGGGAGACCGCCTGGGAACACCAGAAGCTGTAGGCTCAGGAGAAGGACCCAGCAACCTACTCCCACAAATCAGTCTGCCATTGAAAACCTTATGAACAGCAGAGAAACACTGACAATTGTGTTTCCCCTGTTGTACGTAGGGTTGCTATGAGTCCAATACTGACTCAACGGCACCTAACAACAACAAAACAGCAATTGGTAAAAAGCCTTTTCTCATACTGAACAGAAATCTGTCTCCTGTAATAAGTCTGCTATCTCTGTCCGAAAAGCCCTTGGCAGAACCAAAGACAGAAATCGGGTCCCTGCTTGTCCTCCAGGCTCTTCCCACTTCAGGTTTAACATCCTTAGGCCTCTTAGCTATTCCTCCTGTGATCTAGTCATCTCATCTTCTACGAGCCAAGCCCCACATTCCAGGGAGGTCTGGCCCATGCATACTTCAGCAGCCTTTTTTTTTTTTTTTGTCTAGACTACCATTCATGTACTGTAAGATCACATTGGCTTTTCTCCCTTCCTTGATTTGTATTAACATTTTTAAATTTGAAATACTTTCCTATGTAAGAAAAGTGTCAAGTAAGCACAAAGACCTGCCATACACCTTTTGCCCCACTCTCTTGTCTGTTAACATTTCTTTCTCAATCCCATTGAGATTAATTTGGAGACATCCTGTCCCACTACCTCTTCCTACCTTGGGTGTGCATTTCATAAGAACAACACTTTCCGACATAACCATAGTACAACCATCAAAATTAGGAAATTAACAGTGATAAAATTCTACCATCTAATCCACACATCCCATTCAAATTTCACTGGTTGTCCTAATAGTCCTTTACAAATTCAGAATCAGAAGTTGTACGTAGTTGTCCTCTTTCATCTTCTGCAAACGACCTTGACATTTTCGAAGAGTATAGCCTGAATGCTTTGTAGCATGAACTTCAGTTTAGGTGGGTCTGATGTTTCCTACTGATTAGATCTCATTTATGCATTTGGGACAGGCATAGCACAGAAGCAATGTGTTCTTAGTGCAATGGACCAGCAGGTACCCAGGGTCAATTTGCCCTGTTACTGGTAAAAGTTAAGATGGTATCTGCCAGGTTTTTCTAGAACAAAATTAATTGTTAAATATTTTGTACTTAGGAATCAGTAATTATGAAGTACTTGGTGGAAGGTATTTTGAGTGAGTAAATATCCCGTTCTTCATTAGACTGTCACATACATTTTTACCTCCATTGATAATTCTTGCCTAAATTCACTTCTACTGTGATGACTGCTAAATGCTGATTTTTGTTTCCATTATTACCACTTCATTTATTGGTTGGCTTTTTGTAAGGTAACGATTTTTCTTCTCCCTTACTTTTTTTTTTTTTTTTGCTGGTGATTGAACCCAAGGTCTTGCATATACTAGGCAAGTACTCTAACACTGAACTATACTCCCAGCCTACCTCCAATTATTTATTTACTCATGCTTTTAGACTACATTTTAGCATATACTGACAGATTCCTGTTTTATTTTATGAATCATAATTTACTAATTTCATTATTCATTTTGCTGTCCAAACCTGTCTCCCACACCCTTTTGGCATGTCCCCATCATCTCTCAGCACTTCCTTATGCTGTGACACAGTGAGATGCTCCAGGCTCATCTTTTGCTTTCCCTGCCCTAGCCCTGGAATAAGTCATGTTTCTAAGGTGCCCTGGTTCCCTTTAATGGAGAATGGTATTTAGTGCCCAAGATCTGGGTTTTAGGTGTAGTCATTGTTCCTAGGGTACCACTGTATCTACGTCCTCTCACTGGACAGAGCTAGGACATGTGTACATATTTATATACATATACTGGAATGTACACATATGCATGCTTACTGATACATACCCTCATAAAACTATGATCTCATTCAGATACATGCACTTTTAATCCAGTACCACTGGGTTTATTCTGGCCTTCTCTCTCTGCCATATTTGTAACTCTTCCAACATTGGCAAGCCTGTCTCTCACTAAGCACAAGTATTTATTTGCTCATTCTCTCTGTATGACTCCAAGCTCCCAGCCAAGAAACCTGTTAGCAGCTCTAACCCTACCATCCTGACCAAGGAGGCACTCTCTTTGGCCTGAGCCTCAGGGATAGTCTGGTCAAGTCATCTGCTATGCAACCAGTCTGGAGAGAAAGCAAGCTGCATCTCCAGCTGAACCCCCAGCCCCTCCAAGGAGGGCAAGGGACCACCCTAGGATTTAAGCAGGCACCTCATATTATGGCCTCACTGGACTTCCTATTTACCCCTGCCCCCCATCTGCACCTGAGTTTCCTCCTGTTTACCTTTGAGAAGTCAGCTCATGTGACAGTTGCTCAGAGAAATCTTCCTCACTTGACTAGGTCTATTTCTCTTTGTATGTGCTCTCTTCGCTCCGTGTTTGGTTCTTCAGTTTGTGAATATACATTTATATGTGGAATAATGTGATTAATGTCTATTTCTTCCAACAGTCTCTAAGCTCCATGAGGAGAGACAGTATGTTTTCTTCACCATTCAATACATCTGGTGTCTAGCACAGTACCTAGCCTTTCAATAGATATTGTTGAAAAAATTAATGAAAAATTTTAAATGAATTTACTAGCTTTCCCACACATACTGCCATTAGGTAATATCTCCCCTTGTACTTCTAACTTTTTAAAAACCTAAATTTGCCAGGCACAGCAGCACATGCCAGTAATCCCAGAGACTCAGGAGGCAGAGGCATGAAGATCACAAGTTCAAGGCAAGAGGCAGACTGCATAACTCAGAGAGACTTTGACTCAAAAAAAATTTTTAAGGGATGGGGATGCAGCCCAGTAGTGGAGCTTGGCTAGCATATGCAAAGCCCTGGGCTCAACTCTCCAGTACTGCAAAAAATATATATAAATGAATGAATGACAGAAGAAAATAAGGGAGGGAAGGAGGAAGGGAGGGAGGGGAAGAAAAAGAAAAGAAGAAAAGAAGAAGGAGGAGGAGGAAGAAGAAGGAGGAGGAGGAGGAGGAGAAAAGAAGAGAAAGAAAGAAGAAAGAAAAAAGAAAGACAGAAAAAGGAGATAAAAAGAAGACAAAAGAAAGAAAGAAAAGAATGAAAGAAAGAAAGAGAGAGAGAGAGAGAGAGAGAGAGAAAAGAAGAAGAGAAAAGAAAAGAGTAGCATATGAGCTGGCCATGGTGGCATTGGACTGTGATCTTAGCACTCGAGAAGCAAGGCAGGAGGATCACAAGTTCAAGGCCAGCCTGGACTACACATCAAGACCTGTCTCAAAAAACTAACCAGATAAAAATAAAAACTGAATAAAATAAAGTTTAAAAAGGAGCATATGTCCTTCTCCAGGCTTCCAGCAACTCTTATTCTTGATTCTGTAAAGGTCACAGACACCAGTTCAATGGTGTCCTCTGCAGTTTCTCCCAACATCCTGACATATAATTTGTCTAGGCTGAGAGGCTCAAAATCACTTAAAACACTGTGGTGCTCTCTTACAATTTTCTTATTTACCAAGATCCTCAGTTGCCTCCTGTCAATATCTACTTGACCCTTTCCAGCCTAATGGACAGAGTGTGGATGGCAGAAAAGACCAAAGCAAAGGAGAAATTAAAGAGTGGTCTTTCTTTTTTGTCTGCTAAGCACTACAACATTTTGTTTTGGATTTTGTGCCCTGCGGTACTATTGGAATTTTTTATGTGCAACTAATATTACTTCTATATTTTTTTAAAAACTAATTATAATTAAAACAAAGTAGACTATCTGCCCCAACATGTGGACTTCAAGGCTTCCCTGGTTTCTTTCTTGATGCAAACAAAAGTGCAAACAGCCTTTTTTTTTTTTTTTTCTTACTCTTAGAATTAGCTCCTTTTTGATCAGGACTTCCTAACATGCTTTGGCAGTTCCGTGTAAGTAGATCATATTCATCTTTGGGCAGATGCTCTTTTTTTCCACATTTTTGGTGGTGCTGGAGATGGTACCCAGGGTCTCGTGCAGACTAGACAAGTGCTATATCACCAGCCCCCTCTTTCTACATTTTTAATGGCTCAACATCAAAGACCTCTGTACATTCGCATCATTTTTTTACTTCTTCATTAAAATAATTCACAATTATATGGCTAGAATTCAGAATGCTTTTGGAAGGGCAGCCATGATGAAAGTGCAAGAAAACTGACAATGAGTGCGCACCTACACAGTGCTAACAGTGACACATACGCTATCTCACTTAATTGTCAAAACAACCCTGTGAATTAGGTGTTGCCCTGCCACTGTCCATCCCATTCCTTTCCTTCTCTCCCTCTCTCTTTCTCCACCACCTCATCATCCCTGTGGGAACCTGAAGCTTGGAGAGTGTAAGTAACTTAACCAAGGTAACATGGCTGATAAATGACAGAGCCATGATTGAAAGCCAGATATATTGGACGTCTTTCTTTGCTTCCATGCTACCTTCTTTTCCTCTGAACTATTTGAAGTGCACCTTTTTAAATTCTAGGGGAAATACTGTACTACTTCTAGCCATATGCTCTCACAAACTCAGGTGATACAGTTACTCTTCAAGTTTCCACTTCACCACTCAGTTATTCATTATTGGTCAGAATTAGGTAATGAATAACAAATAGTCTTCCTTGTTGATTTTGTTACTTTTGAGGGGCAATATTGTCAGCAAGAAAAAAATTTCTAAATGTTCTGTTTTAGGCAAATGAATTGTATAGCAATTTCGAACAAAGTCCCTCATTGCTGCTATGCTTTGCCCTGTGCTGATTTTTGTGATCTGCATCCATCAGGAATACATCATCCATTCCTGCCATTTTGTAGGGTGTTGGTATGCCAGGTACTTCACTATATAACTTCTCTTGCTTTCTCCTTATAACCACCAAAAACTCTGAAGATGGCTCTATCCTCACCTTTGTGGATTTGTATGTATATAGCACAATGTCACCCCCCACTCTAAGGACACTCTCTTAATGTGCTTCTTCTAACACCAGATTCCAGTTGTAAGTTGCATTCCTTCAAGTCTTAGTGGCACCTCTTGGCTGGTGTATATTATCTTGAGGTAACATTTCAAGTTCACGTTCTATTGTAGGACAAGAGCAGTTAAATGTTGGCAATTTCATATGGTTCAACTTAATGCATATAGTGTGTATTGATACAGAAATAGCTGAAGCTGTTCTCTTTGTGACTTTTTTTCCCACAAATACAGCCTTCTGTGGCTTCATGAGGAAATCACCCAGTGCTGTTGTTGCTATCATATCTTAGATCATCCATAGCAATTGCTTTTAATATTATCACGACAGGCCAGGGAGCATGCCTGTAATCCCAGCAACTCGGGAGGCAGAAGCAGGAGGATTGCAAGTTCGAGACCACAGGCAGTCTGTATAATTTCACAAGACCCTGTCTCAAAAAGTTTAAAAAATAAAAGGCTGAGGGTGCAGCTCAGTAGTACAGCACTTGCAAAGCATGCAAGTGGGAGGCCCTGGGTTCAACCCTCAGTACCAAAAAAAAAAAAAAAAAAAAAAAAATTATCAGGATACTTTTCTCCCTTCCTCTCCATTTTCAATTTGAAGTTCTCTTTATTAGATTAGCAGGCTCTGGAAATACATTTTTCCCAGTTATCACAGAGAGCTCTGTCCTTAGCAAAGAGTCCAGCAATCCAGCATTTTAAACCATGGTTCAGACAAAACAAATCCTATTCTAAAATTCTATCTTTAAAGACAGCCATTTAAACTTCCATATATTCTTTTCTAATCTGAAGTATTAGTTTTCTTTAGTAAGAAGAAGAGAAAACAAGGCTAATTGCTGTGACACACACCTACAGTCCCAGCACTCATGAGGCTGAGGCAGGAGTTTGTCAAGTTTGAGGCCAGCCTGGGCTACATAGTGAGACTTTGTCAAAGAAAGAAGAAAAAAGAAGGAAAGAAATGAAGAAAGAAAGAAAAAGCAAGCAAGAAACAAAAGAAGAGCAAGCAAGAAAGAAGAAATAGAAAAGAAAGGAAGAAAGTTGGAAGGAAGGAGAAAAATATATGTAAGATTTGGACATAAAAGAAGGGAAGGTATGACTGCGAAAAAAAATAGCATGTTGAAGGCATAGTCTTTCTGTATGAGAAACTGATTCAGCGTATATGCTGCACAGAGGGCTCAAAGGCAAATAGTGGGGAAAAATTGTGTTTTTTTGTTTTTGGTTTTTTGGCACTGGGGGTTGAACCCAGGGCCTGGTGCTTGCATACTCTGCAAGTGCTGGACCACTGAGCTGCATCCTTACCCCATTTTTTAACTTTTTGAGACAGGGTCTCACTAAGTTACGCAGACTGCCTCTGGTCTCGAACTTTCGATCCTCCTGCCTCCACCTCCCAAGTTGCTGGGATTACAGGTGTGCACCACCGTGCCCAGCGGGAAAAGTTTTTTATAAAAAGACAGGTTGGAGGCTGGGACCGATGGTGCATGCCTGTAATCCCATCAACTAGGGTTCAGAGGCAGGGGGATCACAAGTTCTAGGCCAGAGGCAGCCTATGTAATTTAGTGAGACTCTGATTCAAAGTAAAAAATAATAATAATTAAAAAATGGGCTGGGGTGCAGCCCAGTGGTAGAGCACTTGCAAAGTATGTGTGAGGCACTGGGTTCAACCCCTAAATACCTCAAAAATAAATAAATAAGGCAAGTTGGAGGAGCTTTACTGTTTGAGGAGTTTGAACTGTATTGTATAATCCATTGAAAGAAATTTCTTTCTTTTCCTTTTCTCCTTTTTTTCTTTTTTTTCCTGCTAAGGTCTTACCCTGTTGCCCAGGCTGACCAGGCTCAAGTGATCCTCCTGCCTCAGCCTCCTGAGTAGCTGGACCTACAAGGGCCTGGAAGTGGCAGGGTCAGAAATGGACCCTGGGAATATCAATCCGGGCAACTGTGGGGAAATTGGAGAAGGGAGAGTTAGAGAGGAAGGAAGACTAATTTGAAGGTCATTGTAATTTCCTTATGTCACCCTTTAATAAAGGTCCATAGTTTTCATCAACACCATCAGTAAATATTGATTCATGTGACCATCTGTCTACAGTCTGATCACCTCCAACACTATGCACTCCA
>VMDO01039206.1:0-12853 GCA_007922755.1 Pedetes capensis
CTTTTTTAGACCTTTCTTCCTCCTTATTTCAGGGTCATCATTTCTGTTCATCATTTTTTGCCATTAGTTTAAAGTCAGCCATAACAGGCACCCTTTGAGGCAGTGGCTGTCCTCAGCTCTTCCCCTGCTTTCTTCCTTGTTCTCTACTTTCTCCCTGCTGGGACCTGACTAGTTCAGTGAAGTATTTGTTATTTCCCAAGTGCCCATGCTGCCTGCAGTGCCTCCATATTTACTGGCTCCTCCACCTCTAGTCTTACTTTCAGATCTAAGATTGTTATCTCATCACATTTCTCTGACAGTCCCTTCCTTTTCATTTCTGTGGTACCCCATAGCTGTCCCACGACCACTCCTTTACTCTGCCCCTCCTCCATATGAATTTAGTGTAGTTTCTATTTCCATTGCACCCTATGAGGTCTCCTGTTGCTTGCCAATTCCTCTCCCCCAGCCTGGGTTAAGTATCCAATAGAATACCCAATACCAAATAATTTCATAGTACACTTGGATGCCCCTTTCACAGCTCCCCTAGCTTCTCTAAGCAGCTATTGGATTTTCAAGCATTAAACAGGCCGTCCCTGCTTCACTCTCTCAACCTAGTCACATTAGCTTTAATACATTTCCTGGCACCCCCTGCTCATTCTCTGTCACGGCATTCAGTGCTGTGGCAGTTTACATAGATTTTTTCCCCTTACAATCTAGAACATTATTTGAAACTGGGGGCTGTGTGCTAAAGACTATCCCCAGAACCTATTCTTGCTCCTCCCATAACAGGTGGTCAACAAATAAACAAGGTGTGCTAGTTACAATGCTTTTATTTTCTTTATATTCTGCAGTAACTAAGCATATTCACGGCAAAAATGTGTGTTCTTACAAGACAGCAGACACAAAGGTTTCAGAACAGTCCGATATGACCAATTCCCTCATCCTCCCCCCAACATTCTACTGGTTATTTCAAACTTTCAAGAACAGCCTATATCAACGTTATAATTTCGGTACCACATTATAGAATAAGATGGAAATACTTCATTATGTTAGCAAAACTGTTATACCAAATTTCAATGACAGGAAAAAACAACCCAAATCCTTCAATTGTATATACTTAAACGTTTTGTGAGCCTTAATCAACAGTATTGTAAAATGCATACAAGTTTACAATATCCAAAGCAAACACTCTATTTTGCAGTTAAAACAATTAGCACTGATCACAAATACCAAATACAGTGCCCTCCCCCCATCCACATTATTTTCAACTCAGGACCCAGGCCATCTACTCCTTGGGGTATCTTAGGCTCTCTTTTCCCAAGGGTCTGGCTTGGATTTTCCTAGGGGGTAGAGTAACCCCTAGCACCTGAATTGAGGATAGCCTCAACCTCTGCATCATCATCTGAATCCCAATCATAGTTACATGGCCAGTCCTTGGAACATCGGTTACGAACTCTTGCCACAAAATGCATGACTTTCAGCTTGCTGGATTCTACGTGTGCTCGAGGGCCCCAGAAGAACTCATACTCCACCGGACTGCTGCGCGGTACTGGCTTATAAATCAGGTACCCTCTGCGCACAAACTCTTCTGTAACGACCTTCTTGGGATCTCCGAAGATGCTGTGCTGCCGCCCAGGCTGCATCCCTAACTTCCCCAGCACTTTCCAGACCAGGGCCTCCTTGGCGCTGTTGCCCATGATGAAGATGAGGGCTAATATGGACATCAGAAGACTTTTCTTAGTGCCCTGAAAATTGCTCCGGGTTACGGAAGGCTTTTGCGCTAGAGCACTGCTTGAGGCTTCTTCAGGTGTAGTGGAGGCCTCCTCCGGAGTGCTCGGGTCTTCCTCCGGGCCGCTCAGGTCGTCTTCAGGAGTGCTGGGGACCACAGAGGCAGCCATCGGGGTCTCAGAAGCCTCTGAGGCCTGGATCTTACGATTGTTGCGGTTCTCTTCTGCGGCCCTTGCATTACGGCGGCGCCGACTCTTCCGTCCCCTAGGCATGTCGGTTGCTAGGCGCTCAAAGTCTCTAGCAGTGCTAAGGAAGGATTACTGTAGCCTCAGTAGAATGCAACTAACCCTAGCTTAAGAAAGGTCCGCTGCTGAAGCCACCAATGTCAATAGAGTCTTTGTAGCACCAAACCAGAGGTTTTCAGCCACAAAGCTGGTTCCCAGGCAAGCTGACTTGCGCGAGCACTCGCCACAGCCACTTGCCGCAGCTGCAAGCGCGCGAGAAAGCTCGGCAGAATTGGCTCCGCCTCTCCTGCCACGCACACGCAGAACACCAAAGAGGAAGTGGGCAGGTCCCCTACAGGGACTTCCGCTAGCAGATAGGAAAAGAAGCAGGCTACAGCTGGGGTGGGACAGGGGTAGACATGACAAGTAGGGGTTGGTGGGTTTGGGGTATGCGTGGGAGAAAAGAATAGCATAGACTCCCTGTGTTCTGCAGTTTACTACAGACATGCCAACATTGGTTTGCGGGTTTGGGGAGGCAGTGGGTTTCCACTCCATTCTCACCGAAGGCAGGCTGCAAGGGGTGGGAGGCTGGGGGCGGGAAGGGAGGCGTGTATTCTTGAAAGGAATCCGTTGACCCTAGCCCTCGTCTCCCGTCTTAGTTTACGCAGCGCATTCGTTGACTCGCCGTGTTTTCGGAAGGCATTTGTGTGTATCTTATTAATTCGTGGCCCGTCTAGGACCTGGATGATAATGCCGCTGCCGAAGTGCTTGGTGACGAGAACGGGTGGGGATGCGAATCGAGCAGTGTGTAATAGGTGCAAGCATTTATGATGTTATTTATTCTCGGGGTTATTCAGCAGGGCAGTGACAGGGTCAGACTTGCCTTTGTGCAGCCTCACAGCGGGCCAACTGTCTCCTGGCAGACCACATAGCAAGCAATTAGAATAAGAAGTAAGAGGGATGAAAGTGAGCCTTAAGGCTATTGCTGAGGGGATGGAGAGACCAGGGAGGCATTTTAAGGCATTTAAGTCGTTGGAAGACTTCAGAGATTGGGTGGAAAGAGCGAATGAGGAGGAAGTGATGGAGTGCAGGTTGGCTCCAAAGTTCCTAGACTCCCATCTATCTGTATACTTACTTTTTTCTTTCAGAGCACACTCTGAACTTTATCCACTCCTTGCTGTTGTTCAGTTTCCTCTGCCTGAAGTTCCTTCTCTCCCTTCTATCTAAATTTTATCTGCTTGCTCACAGGCATTTTCTTCCTCAAGCTTATGTGGGTCTTATCCCCAAAGGATAATGAGTCAGGTTTTACTCCCTTGAGGGAGCCCCTATAGCTAGCATTATTTTTCTTATGTCATTCCAGGTGTTAGCATGCTCAAACTACTCCACTTCTCTGAGCCTGTTTTCTCCCCTGTAAAATAGAGGTAATTAAAGTACTGGCTTCAAAGGGTTGTGTGAATTAAATGAGATAGATAGGAAATGAAAAGCCTTTATCTCATATTAAGCACAAATGTTAGTTTCAATGTGTTTCAAGCAGTGTGTGAGAATAGCATTTAGTAAATGCATGCTAAAGGAATACCGCCAGCAGACATAGCCCTCTGGGCCTGCAGCCCTAGCCCTGTGGCATCTGATCCCATCAGATCTCAGAAGCTAAGCAGGGTTGGGCCTGGTTAGTACTTGGATGGAAGACCGCCTGGGAACACCAGGTGCTGTAGGCTTGGGAGGCCACCCAGCAATCCACTCCCAAAAATCAATCTGCCATTGAAAACCCTATAAACAGCAGAGAAGCTCTGACAATAGTGTTTCGCCTGTTGTTCATAGGGTGGCTATGAGTCGGAATCTGACTCGATGGCACATAACAGCAACAACAAAGGAATACCTGATGGAAAAGATTTTATGTGAACTGTACTCTTAAAAGGCAGATGAATCCTTTTTTACCTGTTTTGTTAGAAGGGATTAAGTGCTTGCTTGACAAAGCCTCAGTTTGTACTATTACCAGGCAGGTAGGGGCCCTGTACAGAGCATAGTGTTTGGTATCTACCAGATCTTGGTGGAGTTTGTGGAATGAGATATAGCTGTATCTAGTGAATGAATTCTGGGGCAGGGTAATGTGTTCCATTGGGAAAGCAGAATTGCCAGTTTAATTGCACCCATTGTGGTCCGGACCTCTGCACATATACAAAGGAGGTGCTTCCATGCAGAGGAATAGGCATTGAAGTTAGGCCTGGGAACATGAGTTCTGGTCCAGCCTGTATCACTTACAAGCCCTTCGACCTTCATGAGTTCACTCAATACCTCTGTCCTTGGATTTGTTCTTACAAACAGAAAAAGCTGATTTCTTTAGCCTTGTCTGCCTGATTTGTTGTCAGTTTCTCTGTAAGTCTAGCAGCACACACCAGAGATTCTGAATTAGAGCAGGTTCCCTTAAGTTCAGTATTTATTTACCCATCCATCCATCCATCCAACCATTCATTCATTCATTTTTGTATTTGGTATTCTGTATACCAAAGCACTGCAAAAGTCAGGTATATTCTTTCAAATTGCTTCCCCATTCTGATAGGATATCATGAGAATGTATCATGGTAAATTCATTCTCTTCTGAAAGATTGCTTTATTACTGAGATTTTCTTTGTAGTCAATGCCCACTAAGACTTTCTGTTTGATAAAACTGAGCATAAACTAACTTGGGGCACTGCATAGTTGTTGTTACATTCCCTTCTGTCCCCAAACCAGCTGATTAAGGAGAGGCGGCTATTTCCCCATCAGTGCCTTCACCTGAGTGAACCTTTGCTTCACTCCACAACAAGAACAAAGAAGCTCTGTATAGCACTTTATGTGGATCAAGCCTATCCTTAAATAATATCCAACCTAGGGCCTCATCTCCAATCCAGTTTCTCCGAGGAAGTAATTAACAACAGAGTTTAGGCTTTAGGCTGCATGCAGTGTTCCCAAAAGGTGAACAGAAATCACATTTATATAAGACAAGGCCACAGGGGTTATTATTCAGTAAACACAGTGTACTAATTGTCAAAACATTACCAGGCATGTTATTAACTAAAGTAAATCATAAAATCATGCTTAGGGAAATTAGAGATCATTTACCTGTTTGGAGTCAGTAGCATGAGATGGAGGAAGGGCCATTGATACATAAAGGCTATAAGAGTACAATAAGAGGGAAATAAACAGTGCTACAGTGCCAGGCTATGTGCCTAACCTACCTCCAATCTGGAATCTTTACAACATTTGTTTATCAATGAAACTAGAGAGATTAAATAATGTGCTTTAAAATCATAGCACCTGGTGGTGCATATGACTGAAATCACGTCTTTAGGTTCCTAAGCCCTAGCTTCTGTCATTGTAACTCACAGCTGCTCCAATTCAGTACATATTGGGTGATGCAAGAAGGCTTAACATGAAAGAGAGTGTGTTTGTTCTCCCTTAAAATAGAATCAGGAAGAACTCACATGGCACATACCTGTAACCCCAGCTCCTTGGGAGGATGAGGCAGGAAGATTTTGAGTTTGAGGCCAGAGGCAGCCTCCACAACTTATCAAGACCCTGTTTCAAAATAAAAAATAAAAAAGGAGTTCAGGGGGTGCATCTCAGTGGTAGAGCACTTGTTCACATTTGTGAGGCCCTGGGTTCAACCCTCCAGTACAAAAAAGATAAGAGCAGAAGGGAAGACAATGAGAAAACAGACAAATGTGGGGAAGAGCAAGGCAAGGGTCCTCATGCACCAGGTTTTCCGTGGTTGGCTCTGCTGCTTTCAGGCTATGTTAAATCCAGAATATTACTTAACCTGAATTACTTAACCTGAATATTACTAAGCCTGAATTTCTCCATCTGCCAATGAGTGTATTGTAGTGGTATTGTGATGATTAAAGAGTAAATAGCTCCTGCAGGTTGTGGTAGATGTTCAACCACCAAAGATGTCCATATTCCTATTCCCAGACCCACATAACCAATGACTAGCTGTATCAAATTTAAAAATTAAGCTTTATTTTCTGCCTATCCTTTAAACGTATGATACAACCTTCTTTTATCTGACCCACTCTATTTTTTCCATTCCCACTGGGGTCTGCTATCATTAATTCTGTAAAATCATACCTGTGAAGAGTAGTGTATATTTGCTACCCATTTATGTGCCCATGTTGTTGTTGTTGTTGGTAGGTGCTGTCGAGTCAGTATCCAACTCATTGCAACCCTATGCACAACAAGTGAAACACTATTGGTAGTGCTTCTCTGTTATTCATAGGGTTTTTCAATGGCTGATTGCTTTTTGGGAGTGGGTTGCTGGGTCCTTCTCCCAAGCCTACAGCACCTGATATTCCCAGGCAATCTCTTGTCCAATTACTAACCAGGCCCAACCCTGCTTAGCTTCTGAGATCTGATGGAATTGGATGCCACAGTGCTATGCTGCAGGCATATGTGCCCATACACATTAAATATAACTTATGCTATTTATCCATATAGACACATGCAGCTATAGTTCATTTATGTTAGTTTTTGCATATTTCACTCAGTATTTGCAATCTATTTTTCTGCTGATGATCTGTATTTAATGCTATTTCAAGTTTCCAGAATAAGCAATGCTCTTATTAGTATTTTTATACATTTTCTATATGAACACAAGCATGGAATTCTCTAAATATTAATTTGGGAATATATGTTCTTATATGGCAAAAGGAACTTTGCATCTATAATTAAGGATGGAATTATATGGGTGGGCCCAATATAACTATAGATTAACCTTAGGATAAGAGGGAGGCAGTAGGGTTAGTCAATTTAGGATTTAAGAATGGAAGGAGAGTTTAGTGAGGAAATAAGATGGCATACTGCTGGCTTTAAAAATGGAGGAATTGGTCTACTTAGCCCCTTGTTGACAGTTTCTAGAAGCTAGCAAGTACAAGAAAACAGATTATCTCCTAGAGACTCCAGAAGGAGCATAGACTTGTGGACGTATTTTAGAGTTCTAATCTCCATAACAGTGTTTCTCGGCTCTTCATAGGATTTTCAATTTCTAATTGTTTTGGGAGTGGGCTGCCAGGTCCTACTCCCTAGTTTGTCTTAGTCTGGAAGCTCAGCTGAACCCTATCTACCATGGGTGATCCTGCTGCTATACCAGTAGCATAGCTTTCACTCTCATAGCAACACACAAGACCCCCACAGTACAGTCAACGAAAACAAAGAAAACTCTCAACTAGATGGATTGACACAGTGTCTGTAACAATGGGCTTAAAAATAAATAAGATTGTGTGCCTGGCACAGAATCAGGGGGTGTTTTGTTCTGTTGTACATAGGGTCGCTATGAGTTGGACCTGACTTGATGGCACCTAACAACAACAATAGTCTCTATAACTGTAAAATAATAAATTTGGTTACTTTAAGCCACAAAATTTGTGGTAATTTGTTACATAACCAAAAAGAAATTAACACACAAGATGTATGTGTGTCTCGCTAATGGGGATTGTTTAATAAATGAGAGAGGTGATTATTGTTGAGACAAATTTACATTATTAGAATATATTTAGTGAAAGTATGGGGAGGGACTTGGGTGAGATATGAGACTGGGTGAGTACATTCATAGCAATTTTTTTAAGTGTTGATGCATATAGTGAAGGAGTAGTGACTGCTGTGTGAAGAATTTGAAGGTGTAATAGGGCAACAACAGAGGGAATCTCAACTGAGATGATCCTGACTCCTCATCTCTGAGGACTGAGATTCCTGGATTTCTCTGAGCTTAGAGTTCATCTACAGGCTATCTTCACCTGCCACACAGCTGTCAGGAGCCAACACCTTATGACTCAAAAGGTTTAATAGCCTGGAAACTGCAAACAGAGATCAACTCCCTTGTTACAGCATATCTTTTCCTGTCTGCAATCAAGGACTAAATGGGCCTGTATCCTTCCTACAAGGGATATCGTAGCTTAGGAAAATTTTAGCATTAGTGTTCCAGTTCTGCCATCTCTTAGTAGGTCCTGCAGTATAATGTAAGACTACGGTTGTTGACAACTCTCTTTAGAATATCATCCAGATGTTTGTACCTAGGGACTGCAGTTCACAAATTCACAATTCCCCAATAAATGACCCTTTTAATATCCTCTTATACTTGGGTTATGACAGCAGCAATATATATTCTCTCAGAGAAGTTGACAGGTGTTGGAGATACTCATGTGGTGGAATAGATTTGTCGAGGTAACTAGCTGGCTGTGAAAAACAAGAGGAAGGGAGGAGTACATGAGGAATCCAATGGATACACATTTGTTTTTGCTTTGAACAATTAATTTGGAGGGGTGGCATTTCCTGAGACAGATAATAAATAAGGAGGAGTAGATTTGAGAGAGGCTAAAACAAGTTCAGTTGTGGACCTGTTGAGTTTTAGGTACCCTGGGACATCTAAGTGGAAATGCTCTTTAGATAGGATGCTGGATAAAAGTCTAGAATTTCTAGACAGATCCAGGCTACAGGTAGAGATTCTGGAACCACCATCACATGGGCAGTAAAATAAAATAAGAAGAAATAAAATAAAAATAGAGAATGTATAGAATGAAGATTTGAATAAGGGTGAGCAAGCCTAACATTTCAGGTTTAGAAAGAAAATGAGAACCCATAACGTTTAGAAAAAAATTTTAAGGTATTAAAAATAGTTAAAGTGGTTAAGTAGATTTAGAATTCATTTTTATATTTAAAAGAGCTGGTTTTCTTTCAGTACTCAAATAGCAACCTCCCACTAAGATGCTGTACACAAAATTATTTAGAGCTTGATTTGGAAAACCCTATAAAATTCATGGGACTTTTCTATTTCAGTAAGGCAATACTATAGTGTTACACTATACTCTAGTGAGCAAATCTCCTTCATTTTGTTTCCAGTAGTGAAAAATTCTCTTGTTCAGGCCCTTGAATATTAGACATAAACTCGTTATTCCTGTTATCATTTGGTACCCCTCCTCCCCCTACACTGTCTTATTCTGCTAGGGTTTCCATAACAAAATATCACAGACTTGGAAGCTTAAACAATAGACACTAATTTTTTCCAGTTCTGGAGAATAAGAAAGTGAAAGTTCTATAGCCAAGATGTAAGATACTAAACAAACTGCAGTTGGCAGCTCCAGTGATTAGGAAAGTTTAGAAAGGAATCTGAACTTGGAGCCAAAAGTTGTGTCCTGTAACAGTTCCTGGAGAAACAAAGGGCTGAGAGCATATTTTTCTTTCTCCTACAGTTTAGTGATGATTTTGGAGTTTTATTGTTTTCTTTATTTTTATTTCTGCTAGCCAGTATGAACCATATGATCACAGTTGACAAAAAGAACAAATAAGTTATTCAAATCTCCAGTGCCCATTTCAATCTGTGACAAATTTTCCAGACAATATTCCCATGGTAAAAATTCCACCTGTATAATCATATTACTGGTTACATAGAATTTCATTTCAAACTTTGACAGTCACTTTGCTGTCAGAAATACCCTGTGTCCATTCCATGTTAAAATGCATGCTTTCTGCCCAATTATTTTACTCTTCAGATTAACTGTGAAGAATCACTTGCCCACTGTTCTTCAGGAAGAGAAACACCAGAAGAAACAGATTTGTCTGTTTCCATGGAGGAAAACATTAGTTTGTTGAGCAGAATATCTGTACCCTAGTACCAGACCCATTGCTCACTACACCATCTTCCATAAGCCTCCTCTTCTACTTGGCTTATTTATAAAATTGGGTAACACCATCCATCTCTCCTTAGCCATAAAAAAGATTTCCATAGTGTCTCTTGGTCATCTACAGTGAAGCAATAGTGCACGGTGGTTAAAGGCATGGGTTCTGAAGGGAAATTGCGTGGGATTAATTCCTTATTCCACCAGACATAAGATTACAACCCTTCTTAAGTGGCTGAACCATTCTATGCCTCATTGTTCTCATCTGTGAAATCATGGAAGCATATACTTTTCAGATAATTCTCTTCTTGGAGGATTAAATGAGTCAATACATGGGTAGAGCGGAGAACAAAATCAGATTTGCAGTACAAGTTTAATCATAACAACTACCTCTAAGCTGCTGCGTAGGTGGTTCCCTAAAGTGTCTCCAGTTATATCAAAATTTCAGCACTATCCTCAGAATTCCCCCTCAACATCCAAATCCCTTGGCTGTTAAGCAATTTTTATATTCTCATTGACTTTCTGTCTTCTCTTCTCCCACAGCATTTAGTCCAGAATTAAATAGTACTAGCAATAACAGTGGCTATCTGTCAGCCATTTTATTCATGTAAGAATCATATTTATTCGACATCTGTTATATGATAGGTACTGGTCCATTCATTGGCTTTTTAAAAGTGAGGTCACAGTCTGATAGTAGAGACAATAAATTTAAAAAGCTGAGCATAAATGAGGCATACAGGCATGAAGAAGGAGAAATCAGCCTAACATAATGTAATCAAGGAAGATATATCAGAGTCAATAAGTGAACTTAGACTGAGATTTGAATGTCTAGTCAAAATTACGCAGGAGAATAGTGAGGAAAAAATGTTTCATACGAATGGAACTGGGTGTTTGAGGATCTGAAAGCCAAAATGAACAGACACATACAGGGGTTTTAGTGTTGTAAACTATTCTCACTCAGAGGCAAGTTGTATTTACTTTATCCACATGACCTGAGGATCTTGAGGCACAAGGTTTTTAGTTCATAATATTACATATGTCATATGTTGTTAGGTGCCATCAAGTAGGGTCCAGTTCATAGTGACCCTATGTAAACAGAATGAAACATTCCCTGACACTGCTATGTCTAGCACTATGTCAGTGCTTCTCTCCCATTCATACGGTTTTCAATAGCTGATTTTTTTCAAGATTTTTTCAGGAGTGGGCTGCCTGGTCCTTCTCCTATTTTTGTGATGCTGGGGATTGAACCCAAGACCTCAGAGAGCACAGAGCAAGCACTCTACCAATTGAGCTAAACCCCAGCCCCACATACACTATATAGCTGTACCATAATTTATTACACTGTAACTCTACTGACAAATATGTAATTACTCACTTTTAGAAGCGACACTATAGTCATCATCTTGTACATGTTTGGCTTTTGCCCATTTTAATCTTCAATGCATATATCCAGCCTGATTTCCTTGAACGGTTGTGTCATCTTATATTATCAACAGCGAATGGAAAGTGTTTCACCATTTCTGCCTCTTCCGTAAGGACTATCAAACACAAATTATCAATCTGATGGGTGAATATCTCCCTGTTGTTCATAGGCTTTTTAATGGCTAATTGTTTGGGGAGTGGGCTGCCAGGTCCTTCTCCCTAGTTAGTCTGGAAGTTCAGCTGAAGCCTACTATGGATGTTTATATTACTATAGGATGGCTCTGCTGGTATCTGAGACACTGGTGGCATAGCTTTCAGCATTACAGCAACCCACAAGCCCCCACAGCACGACAAGCTAACAAACACATTGGGGCTAATAACAACAGCAGCAAAAACAACCCTGTTGTTATTTATTATTAAAGTTTTTTTGAAATGTAATTGCCATAAAATAAAGTACACATCTTTAAGAAGTACAATTTGATACATTTTGACAGGTGTATATACTTGTGAGCCTGCAGCCATAGCACTGAGGCCTCCAAGCCCATTAGATCTCAGAAGCTAAGGAGGGTCAGGTTTCATTAGTGCTTGGATGGGAGGCTGCCTGGGAACACCAGGTGCTGTAGGCTTGGGAGATGGACCCGGCAACCCACTCCCAAAAATCAATCCGCCATCCAAAACCCTATGAACAGCAGAGAAGCACTGACAATAGTGTTTCCCCTGCACTATGAGTCGGATACCAACTCCACGGCACCTAACAACAACAACATATACTTGTGAAACTGTCACCAGAATTAAGATATTCATCATATCCTTTGTCACCAAATTTCCTCATGTCCCTTTGTAATCTTCCCATGCAGCTCTTTCCTGCCTCTCTCATATCCCAGGTAAACACTAATCTGCTTTCTATCACAAAAAATCATATTGCATTTCCTGTAGTTTATGTAAATGGAATTGAATAACAAGTACTTTTTTTCTGAGACAGGTCTCCCTATGTGCCCAGGCTGACTTTGAACTGATGATCTTCCTTCCTCAGCCACCTGAGTGCTGGGATTATAGGCATCCACCACCATTCCCAGCCCAGTTAGTGTTCTTTCTGTTTTGTTTTGTTTTGATCTGGCTCTTTTACTCAGCATAATAATTCCTTTTGTTCTTTTCTAAGTGGTATTTCAATATACATATGTAATACAGTTTGTTTATCCATTCACTATAGATGGACACTTGGGTCATTTGCAGCTTTTGGCTCTTACAAAAAAGCTGCTATAAACATTTGTGTGCAAGTCCTTGTATGGATGTATGTTTTCCCTTTTTTGTATAAATAACTAATAGTGGCATGGATAGATCATATGACAGGTGCATGTTTAACTTTTAAATAAATTGCCAAAATGTTCAAGTTCCCACCAGAAGTGTATAACAATTCCTTTTCCTCCAAATCCTTGTTAATTTTGTTATTCTCTGTTTTTTCAAATTATATCCACTCTAATGTGTAAAAGATATTAGCTCATTGTAGTCCTGATTTACACTTTCTAATGATTAATGATGCTGGCCATCTTTTAATGCGCTTATCTGTCATTCATTTGGAACACATCCAAAATATGTATTTGAACCTTTGACCCACTTATTTATTGGGTAACTTAGTGTCTTACTAAGTTTTAAGTGTTTGTAGTATATATTCTGGATACAAGTGCTTTATCAGATTTGCACGGATTTTCTCCCACTCTCTGGCTTTTACTTTCATTCTCTTGATAATGCTTTTTTTTTTAATAAGCTTTTAGTTTTGACGAAATTCATTTTACCATCTTTTTTTATGGATCATGCCTTTGATAGCACAACCATTAAAATATCTAACCTAGGATTAGC
>VMDO01039207.1:0-12856 GCA_007922755.1 Pedetes capensis
AAAAAACACTGCTTATATTTGTGATACAGGAACAAAGTGAAAACTTTTCATCTTATTAAGGACATGTATATCCCTTCTACTCTTCATACCCTTTCATTCCAAATTCCCATTGCCCTTCCATTGATCGCAGTTTACTCTTCTTTCGAAATGATATTGTTATAGCCATACATAAGGACTAACACAATGTTCATGAAATGAAAAGAGCAAGTGGATGAAATACTGCTAATGGAAGTTCAACAGAGACATACATGCCAATTTCAGCAATTCCAGAGGCTTCTCAGACTGCAGTTGGTTTTGCATTTCCGCTTCTTATATCTGATTCTCCCCATTAAGAAAAGAACAATCACTATCAAAGTCAGCTCTGTCCATAATGTTCTTCCTAGACTCTCCATTTCAGTTCAGTTGCATTAATTTGGTGCTTCAATTTATTGCTCTGGAGTCTAATGTGTATTACTCCTGTCAGCATTAAATTTAATTTACTGCAACAGGGCAAAGGGGTTGCTGAAACCAGATTTTAATTCCCAAGCCATTAAAATGTGTTGTCCTTGATAAACAAGATCTTTATTATATACCAGCACAATGTGTGTGCTTATAGAGATATAGTTCTACAGAATATGCTCCTTTAGATAGGCTTTTGCTTTTTCTTTTAAAAATAATGTTTAGTCTCTTTATTCTGCATATACAAATGTTTTACAAATGTTGGGCTATTGAAGCATTTTGTTCTATGATTTTTTTCAGATGATGAAATACAAAACCTAACCCTAGCCAGACTATAGAATTCTGTGTTCCCACTGAGAGCTGTTCACCAGTGTATTATAGCCAAAGACACAATGTTGACATTTTTTCATAAGGGCATATATACTGGAGACAGCAGGGATCTCTTTGTTGTCAAAATGAAAACAGATTTTTTAAGTCCTTAAAAATTTTAAAGAACATTTGCTGTGGAAGTCATATATGCTTTTAAAGAATTCAATTGATATGAAATGTTATACATTGTCAGCTCTTTATCATATGTCCTACAAAAGCTACTATCTTTCTTCCTCTCTCTTATCTCCTTTCTCTTTATATGTATACGTGTGTTTACATTTATTGTCCAAATATTAGTGTATATGTATGCATGTGCAAATTTGCTGCATATGTATTTACTAAATCCTGTGTTTCTGTGACTATCACATAGAAGCATTCAATAAATATTCAGTGAATGATTTAACCGGCTAATTCATACATGTTACTCTTTTTCTTTTAACTGGTTCTATCAGATGCACAGAACAAACAAAAGCAACCACAAATTGACTGAAAATGAGATTTATTAGCTCACCTAAGAAGAAGTAAGCCTGCACCATAACCCTGTGATGTCCCATCCCATCAGATCTCGGAAGCTAAGCAGGGTAGGGCCTGGTTAGTACTTGGATGAGAGACCACCTGGATATACCAGGTGCTGTAGGCTTGGGAGAAGGACCTGGCAACCCATTCCCAAAAAAAACAATCAGCCATTAAAAACCCTATGGATAGTAGAGAAGCACTATTAATAGTGTTTTGCCTTTTGTACATGGAGTCGCTATGAGTCGGAGACCTACTTGATGGCTCCTAACAGCAAGAGGAAGTTAAGGTGTAGAATAGAGTTTAAGATTAATTTACTGGCAGCTCCATGATATTTTGAAGGCCCTAGACTTCTCTCACTTCTATCCACTCTGTGATGCCCAGAAGAGATTATATTCTAAGGTGATTCCCCTCACGTCAGTACTAATTTGAGCTCTGTGTTTCCTCATTCACAGCTGGTATCCTTTGATTCAATCCAGAGCAAATAACTTTTCCAGAAGTTTTTGTGATCCTCTCCTTCACCAAAGTGTTAGCCAAAGGTAGTTCACTAACCATTCTTCAATGAGTCATTGGGAAGGGGGTGACAGTTCCATTGCATTCACCAGGCCACTCTCTTGCTTATCACAAGAAACACAACTGTAGGTCTGAAGAATAGATACTCAAGAAATATTTAGTTTGTAGCAAGATGGCAGAATATACTCTGGATGTATCCTTAACAAAATCCAGAATGATAATGTCTTTAAGGCCTTGAAAGTTTCCTTTGGGTTCACGCATTGACCTCAAGATATGTTTATGAGAAATAAATTTTCATTTAGCTTTCAGGTGCCTGTTTTTGGTTTTGTTTTTAATGTGTCTTTGGTTTTAAATGTTTGCATCATGATTCACATTTGTACTTTATCATATTTTGCTTTTTCCCTCTTTGGTTAATTCCCAAGTTTAAAATTAAAATTGGAGGCCTTCCAGAGGTCACCTTTAAATATATTATTACTTTAAAATAACACATATAAATTCTATTTACTAATTTAGCAACTTCAATAGTTATTAATACTATGCTTTAAAAATAAGGATATTATACTTTAAATGACTCCAACATATTGTGTATTCCTTCCCTTACAATAATATTTAGCATTTAGCCAATTTTTATTATAATCTGCATTACATACTTTAAAGTATTTATTATGGATTCTGAAGTCTAATTTCTGAATTTAATACATTCAATGATCACTACTATTTCTATTATAGTTCAGATTCCAAATTTCTGAGTTGTACATTTGGATCATCTTCCTCCTCTTCTTTTTCTTTCTCCTCCATATCTTCGTACTACTACTACTTCTGATCAGCTAGATTTCATGAAAATATTTATCTAATAAATCCATCTGTGTGCAATTTTCTCTGAGTTCTTATATTACACACATTACTTTTATATGCTATTTTATGAGAACAATAACTTAGCTGGGTATAAAATTTATGTATTCACCTTTTTCTTTTAGCAATTCTGAGAATATAATTCTACTGTGTTCTACTGCTGAAGTATAGCTGTTTCTTTTCTGCCTATATAAAATGATGGGTTTTTTTTTATTTTGAAATTACAGAGTACGGTTTGTTGTTGATTCCTTAGTAAGAATAGGTAGAATGTTTAGAAATTTATCTCCTTGGATAACATTGTATTCTTTCAATCTATATAAATGCAGCTTTCTACATTGTAGGAAAATTTTCTTGTGCTATATTCCTGAATACTCCTGAACATTTTTATAATGTGTGTTGTATACTGGTTCTTCTGTTTTAATGGCAGGATGACAATCACATGCTGGGTATCATTTCTTCTGTACTCCAAATAGTTCTGCATTTCTGTGATTATTATTATCATTACCCTCTGAATTGTATAATTTTCACAATCCAATTCATCATGCTCCTATGCTTGTCAATATCTACTCAAATTCCTTATGCACTTTGTGCATATGAAAATTACATAGAGTTTATCTTCTCTGACATTTGTCATATTATTTTCTTTCTATAGCTTTGTTAACTTTCCTTTGATTGCTTATAGTTTTCAAATATTTATGTTCCATTATTTGTTTGGGAGTGTAAGAGAGTGTTTATCTAAATTAATCCTTTATTATTAAATAATTATTTTTAAGATTCATAGTTTCCACCTACATTTTAAGGTTTAGTTTCCCTTCACTCTGTTATTTTTGCTTGTTTGTTTTCTGAGTGAGAGTAGCTTATTTGTGATCTACTGTTTTTCCCAAGAATGGGTAGCAGTAAGTTAACTTGGTATAGGTACCTGTTCATTTCTGATTTGTTATCTTAAAATACTCTATTACTCTAATTGAAATACACTCTGTGAGTGAGCCTACTCCCTTTCAGTGTTCAGAGTTCCCTATTTTTAGAGAATTATCATATCAGTCAAGAAAGATGTTAGTTAAATCATCATATCTGTAAGGGAGAGTATTAATCAGTGAATTTCTATAGCCCATGTGAATTTTTAATGATACAATATTTACTTACTCCTACTCAGTTACCACCATTCAGGAGCTTCCAGTAGCATTGCCATTTCCCATCACTTCTTGACCAATTCTGGGTCTGATAAAACAAAGATGCCATTCTGTACAGCCTTTTCTTTATCCCTGCCTCTTTCCCCAACCTGAAATATCAGATAACTTCCAAAATAAATTCCCTACACATGATTATGATCATAGGCTTTGGAACCAGATTGCCTCAGATAAATCCTGGCTTCACCAATGTCCCCGGGGCACCCCTCTACACCTCACAGATGTTGCTTTATCTGTATAATGAGGAGATTAATAGTACCTGCCTTGTAGGGTTGTACAAGTATTAAGTGAACTAGTTTGCATGAAACATTGAGAACAGTCTCTGGCACACAAGAAGCATCATCAGCTCCTTCGACTCTGTGTTAGTTAACTTGTACATCAATGTGGCAAAATATCTGACAGAAACAGCTTAGGGGAAGAATAATTTATTTTGCTTCATAGAAAGTCTCAGTCCACCATGGCAGGGAGGCAGAGGAGAGCATTGGCAGCAGGGGCTGTATCAGAGGGGATCACATCATGGTAGATGCAAGCAGAGAGAGCAACTAGATCAGGAGGCCTGTGTAAAACCTCAAGGCCTGCTCCCAGTGATCTACTTCTGAAAGCTATTCCCACCTCTCAAATCTCCATAACCTCTCAAAACAGTGCCACCAGCAGGGCGTCAAGCATTCAAACGTATGACCTTTGGGAGACATTTTGGACTTGAACAATACCACACACCTACATTATTATAAAAAGATACTTATTTTGCTTCCCAGTAATGTCTTACTTTCAGAGCTACCTGTAACTTGTTTGAAATCTGGACTTGTATGAATATACTTTTGACAACCTTTTCAATTAGAAAAAAGTCATTCAGTAAATTACATACCCTTTTCATAACTTAAGAGCTAAGGTTTTAGCTATTTCCTACTATCACTGCTGATGAAGATTTGTTCCATGATATCTGTTTCTATCATTTATTTAGAATAGTTTCAGGGGATATAATAGATGAATATGCTTTTGCTGTCCTTGAAAATAACTCCATCTTATTTTTACTTTAGCAATAATGTGTTCCTTTTTTTAAAAATTCAAAAGATACTGCAATAAGTCAAAATAAACAGATCACTAAAAATACCACCCATCAGAAGTAGTCACCAACATTTTAGTGAACATCTTTTAAGGAATTTATGTGCATATACATTGGCTCACACGTACACACAACATATACAATACACACACACACACAACCCCAAGAATAAGAATACTCTCTTCTGCATCCTTTCCTCCTCTCACAATATGCTGTGACCTTCCTTCTATTTACAAAAATACATAGTTTTAAATAGATATATATTATTGCATTATTGTTATTGTTGTTAGGTGCTGTTCAGTTGACTCTTATAACTCATAGGGTTTTCAATGGATGATTGTTTTGGGATTGTTTCAGGAGTGGAATGTCATATCCTTCTCCCATTTTTGTGGTGCTGGGGATTGAACCTGGGTCCTCATGAACTATAGGGCAATGCTCTACCAACTGAGATAACCCCCCACCCATTATTGCATTAAGTAAAAATAATCTCCTCATAGATATTACATTTGCTTCCAGATTTTAAGGGATTTATTTTCCCATAATGAATAATGTTTCAGTGAGCAAACTTATCCATTACTATCTTTAATGGTACAATCCAAATTATGGAATGAGATAGCATGTTTGTGTGTCTCTCCATTTAGCCTGCTCTTAAAAAGTGCACTTTTTGGCCAAGAAGCTTATCTTTCTCTCTCTCTCTCTTTCTCTAAGAGAGAAGTCACATGCATTAAAGAAGAATGCTATCTCATGTGGACTGTGACTTAAACCTGGAATAAAATATATTTTCTTTCTTTATTTTTCAGGGGAAATCTGAAGTATTAGAAGGATGGATGTAGGGTGCTGAAAAAACAATTACACTCTCCAATCTTTCCTAAACTGGCATCTAGCAGAGGAAATGCTAAATATGAAATCCACTTGTTCAGCCAAAGCCTCACTTTGTTCAGTAAGATCCAACCTTGAGGGCTGTCAAGAATAGTGAGTCTCATCACTTGTCAAAAGCCAAGAGAAAAGACACGGCTATTGAAATCAGCTGGAAAAGAGAGAAAAGGAACTCTCAGAGGTCTGGTACAGAAATCAAAACTCAAAAAAGTTTAAATATCTACTACTTCCTTTTATTCTCCACATGTCTGTCAGTTTGCCATACTGTGGGGGCTTGCCTGTTGCTGTGATGCTAAAAGCTATGGTACCAGTATTACAGATACCAGTAGGGTCACCCATGGTTTCATATTTCAGCTGAGCTTCCAGACTAAGACAGATGAGGTAGAAAGACCCAGCAGCCTACCCCCCAAACAATTAGCCATTGAAAACCCTATGGATAGCAAAGAAACACTGTCAGATATAGTGCCAGAAAATGAACTCCCAGGTTGGAAGACACTCAAAAGACAATGAGGGAAGAGTTGCATCCTCAAGGTAGAGCCTACCTTAATGATGGAAATAAAGTAAAGCCCCAGAGACCTCCATTTTCTGATGCAGCATAATTCAAAATGAGAAGGAACAATTGTAAATATCCATTCATAATTGGAATGTGGAATGAATGTAGTATGAATATAAGAAAACTAGGAATCATTAAAAAGGAAACGGAATGCATAAACATCCACATTCTAGACATCACTGAGTTAAAATGGGCTGGAATGGGCCATTTTGAATCAGATGTGCACCTGACTCATTCCATGGTATTTTCAGTCACATCACATGGTTGTGAAAGTTGGGCATTGAATAAGGGAAACAGGAGAAGGACTGATGCTTTTGAATTATGGTGCTCTAGGTGAATATTGGCCTGCAGCCTTAGCCCTGTGGCATCTGATCCCATCAGATCTCAGAAGCGAAACAGGGGCCGGCCTGGTTAGTACTTGGATGGGAGACCGCCTGGGAATACCAGGTACTGTAGGCTTGGGAGATGATCCAGTAACCCACTCCCAAAAATCAAGCCACTATTAAGAACCCTATGAACAGCAGAGAAGCACTGACAATAGTGTTTCCCCCATTGTATGTAGGGTCGCTATGAGTCAGATACCAACTTGATGGCACCTAACAACAGCAAGACAAATATTGAATATACCATGGACTGCAAAAAGAACCAACTTACCTGTCCTAAAAGAAGCTCAACCAGAGTACTCCTTGGAAGCGTGGATGGCTAGACTGAATCGTACATATTTTGGGCAACAGCCATACCACTGTGGCTTCTGATTCCCTCTGGTCTTGGAATCTAAGAAGGGTCTGACCTGTTTAGTACTTGGATGGGAGACTGCCTGGAATACCAGGTGCTATAGGCTTTGGAGAAAGACCCAGCAACCCACTCCCCAAAACGAATCAGCTGTTGAAAACCTGGTGAATAGCAGGGAAGCATGTCAATAGTGTTTCATCTGTTGTACATAGGGTCGCTATGAGTCTGACACTGACACAATGGAATCTAACAAGTCAGGAGGGACCAATCCCTTGAGAAGGACATGTCTGGGAGAGTGATGGATCAATAAAAAAATGGAAAACCCTCAACTAGATGGATTGACATAGTCTCTGCAACATGGGCTTAAACATAAGTAAGATCGTGAACCTGTTACAGAATTGAGAATGTTTCATTCTGTTGCACATAGAATCAATTTGAGTCAGACTCAACTTGATGTCACCTAACAAATTCCTTTTATGTTTATACAATTCTATTTCTGGACAGTTTCAGAAATTGATATGCTGACTTGTGTCTCTATTAATTACTGTTAACTATATAGCAGTGAATCATTTCATATACATTTTATGTCCTATAAATTCTTTAACAAACTCCCTTTATACATTGTATGTACTTTTAGGTACAAATTCAGTACTATTTTTCTTCTTTCTTTTCATTTTTCTAACATAGAAATATTCCCTTTTTCCCTGGCAGATATTTATCTGACAGCTTTTACTTGTGCTACAGTCAGAGAGAGCTCTGCTACCACTTTCTGCATGTTAAATTGATAGCCCTGAAAGAGTAACCATGGGTATAAAATGTTCCAGGAAAAGTACTAAGACAAATATGATGGAGGACATCAACCAACATGAGTCTTCTCTGTTAGTGGACATTACTATACTCTTTGAAAAGTATTTTAGCTAATTCCTAAGATTCTCTTTTTCCCAAATCTTTACCAAAAGAGCTGTTAAACTATCCAAATAAATAGAAGAAAATTTCTTCAGATTTAACTTATATTCATTTCCTACAACCCTTGTGAAACATAATTTATTGCAATATGATTGACATATTAGGAAATAATTTAAGCATATTGCAAATATCATATTTGCACACAAGTGATTTTATATTAGAAAAATATTAGATGAAATAAAATGAACTCCACTTGGTTGAATCCAATTGAGTAGAAATACACAAAACACATATGCTCAGATTTGAAATATCTGCATCTGTTTCAGTTCATGTTGTTTATCCATCACATCTGGTCTTATAATTTCTATCTGATTTCAGATAACCGTCTGTCTACCACAACATTCATAAGCCACAGTTTTTGAAATACACACTTTCATAGCAAACTTTTTCGAGGAAAGTGGCACAATTATTTTAGTATTTATACTCAAAACATACAAGACTCTGCCACCATTTTTATTAGTTTCCTGTCTTTTGGTTAATGTTTCACAACAGGTTTTGTTTTTGGTGTTGTGCCTCAGAATTCTACTTTTCCCACAAGCCCTGTGGTTTTTGCTATCTGACTTTTACATAGTACAGTAATTTTAAGGAATGTCTATGTCACATTAGAGTAGAACTAACCATACATGATCTCTCCATGACTATCATTGGCAATATTGCTTAAAGTGATGTCTACCTAGTTTCTTGACTGTAAAGTTGCTATCTTTCTCTTGCAATATTTAATCAATAAGAAGAGAACCAAGGGGAAAAAATTAACTTCTACTTCCTAGAGGGAAGATTATAAAGTATTTATGGGCATATATTAAAATCATCATGGTGACTAACAAATAGTTTGGGGAGACACTTTGGAGCAATGCAAACATCTCTGTTCTCTTTAATGCTTTGCACACTAATTTTTAATGGTATCAATTGATCTAATCTGTAGAAATGATTACTGTTGTATTCAAATAGTGATTTCTATTTCTCTCCATTCATAGATATTTATTAATTAGAATGTTTCTGTAAAGATTTATCCCTTCTCCCCCAGTTGCTTATTTAATCATTTATTTATATCATTCTGAACTTATGGATGTCTGTTTCTGATACAATGGAGAAAGCACATCACTTTAGTGATTTTTCTTTCTCCACATCCAAAATCATGAGAAAACATTAGAGAAATCCAAAATGAAAGACATTCATTAAAATACCTGATCACTACTCCAAAGTGCCAAAATCATAAAAGACAAGAAAAGACCAAGAGACATCAGATTTGAGAACACTAAAGTTGGTCTGGGACTTATCTCAGTTGGTAGAGTATCACTCTGCAGTCTCTGAGGTTCCAAGTTCAATTCCTAGCACTGCAAAAATGAGAGAAGGATGTGGCAATCCACTCCTGAGGCAATCCTGAAACCAATCAGCCATTGAAAACCCTAAGAGGGTCACTATGAGTTGGATACTGACTCAATGGCACACAACAACAACAACAAAGTTGGTAGAGTGCTGCTCTGTACTTTCTGAGAATCCAGGTTTGATCCCTGGCACCACAAAAATCTGAGAAAGATGTGGTAATCCATTCTCCCTCCAAAAAACAATACTGAAAATAATCAGCCATAGAAAACTCCATGAGGGTCACTATGAGTCAACCTGACTTGATGGCACCTGATCACAACAACAAAGAGATATGACAAGGCAAGGCAGTATCTTCCATTGAATCCTGGGACAGAAAAGAACATAAGCAGCACAACTAGGGAAGATCCAAACGCAGTTTCCACTTTAATTAACAGCATCACACTGATGTGGCTTCCTTAGTTTTGACAAATGCATCATGTCTGTGTAAGATGGTAACATGAAGGAAGGCTGAATGAACAGTATAGAAATCCCTGTACTAACTTTTCTATTCTTTTGTAAATGAAAATGATTTCAAAGCAAAAAGGCTTAAAGAAAGATTGTTGTTGTTGCTGTTAGGCACCATGGATTCGGTTTCAATCCATAGGGACCCTTATGGGTTTTTCAATGGCTGATTGCTTTCAGGATTGTTTTGGAAGTGGGCTCTCATGATCTCCCAGTTTTGCAGTGCTGGAGATAGAACCCAGGGCCACAGAGCAGCAATCTACTAACTGAGTCAAAACCAGCCCCAAAGAAATATGTTGTTGTTGTTGTTAGGTGCTGTTGAGTCGGTATCCAACTCATAGTGCCTCTACATACAACAGGTAAAACACTATGGTCAGTGCTTCTCTGCTATTCATAGGGTTTTCAATAGCGTATTGATGTTTGGGAGTGGGTTGCTGGGTCCTTCTCCCTAAAGAAATATAGGGATGTAAAACGGAAATGATAATCTTCCTTCACAAGATCCTTTGAGAGACAATCCAAAATGTAAGAACACTTAGCAAACTGCCTGATATGTGGTGAGTACTGTCATCTATCACCATCATCACCATCACCATCATTATTAGGTTGAATACCTAATTTGTGTACAGAGCTTTACATACATGATTTTCTTTGATCTTTAAAGCATTGGCAAATGATTAGTGATTTTATGTGTCCTCTCTAAATCAATCTTGTTTTTTAACATTTCTCTAGTAAGTTTCTAAGTATATTTTACTGACATACTTATCACTAAATATTTTTCCTTGTAAAGTTTCTTTCCAAATTGAATATATGATCAGTTTTGAAACTTGCTAAGGAAATAGTTTGCTTCTATGAATTGTTCTGTTTTCCTTAGAATTTCTTTGGCTCTCTCCTAATTGGATACTGTTAAAGATGCTGAATTTGTAACACTCAAAAATAAATAAAACACTCAAAAATAAAAAAGGATTTGAAAAGAGAATTGAAAATAAATAAATAAATAAACAAATAAAGTTATCCTTGAAGGTTCTTTTTAATATTCTAGAACTGAAAGCTCTGAGAACTTATGCCCTTAAGGTTCTGAAGTTTGATGGGAAGTAAAAGGAGGACCTGGGTTTTCAATCTTACTCTGTCTGAATCTGAACAACATCATCTTTCTCTAGACTTCCTGCTTTCATGGAGCTGTTATTTATTATGGTTCAATTTGCACAATATTTTACACTCTTTAAGTGGCTTTAGGAATGGGTAGGGAAGGAATTATTAAACACTGAATAAACTTCACACAATATTGTGCTTTATGTTTATAGACTGACAGTGGGTGGGGTAAGTGCACCTATTTGCATTCTCATTTCATTCATAGATTTTGTGATCTCGTCCTTAGTTGTCTTTGCATACAAAGGCAAAATAAACACAAAAACATTTTATGTGTCATCCTCAACCAAACAGAACATGAGAATTAGTTCTTCACACAAACACTACTGAGTGACCTGCAGTGATGTCACAATTGTAAGGTCAATGAATTCATTTGGTCATCATTATGTGTATCACAATGACCTTGTGAAATATTAAGGATAAGCCAAGAGATTTCTGTTACATTAATTCATACATTCTTGGAACCTTGCTCTAACATTTCTGAGGTAGTAATGCATCTTAGAGTCAATGCATGTGTTTCATAGGCATAAGTCAATGTTTCTTTTTTCACCTCAAGTTGTCTGTTATTTAAAAAAAAAATGGAAAGAATTTGAGGAAAACTTTTATCATCCTCCTCCTCATCATCATAATTATTATTTTATTTCTTATCAAAATTGAATGTAAGTGATAAATTCACCATCCTATCTTTCTCTCATTTATACTCCCAAAGTCCCTTTAACAATTTCCTTTCTTTCCTCCATCAACCCAGTAGTCAACTTCATCTCTAACTAAAATAAGGAGTAGACTTTGACATCATGGTTTCAGAGTCAGGAGAATGGGTCTCCATCCCAGCAGCTGACTCTTGCCACCCAGAGGCTGCTGCCTAGAGCTCTGTACTAAGAGAGCTGAATCAGTGTAGCAAGGTTCAAAGGCACAGGCCTTCCAGTAAGGGACTTGACTTTAATTCCATCTGCTTCTTCTACTGGACATGTAGTATAGAACAATTCACTTAACTAATTGGAATCACAATATCCTCATCCATAAAAATGAAGATAGTCATAACAACATCTCTCATTGTACTAAATAATAAATATGAAATACTAATGTAGTACTTGCCCTGCAGCTGTACCACTGTGGCATCCAATCCCATCAGATCTCAGAAGGTAAGCAGGGTGGGGCCTGGTTAGTATTTGGATGGGAGACTGGCTGGCAACACCAGGTGCCATAGGGTTGGAAGAAGGAACTGGCAACCCACTTCGAAAAAAGCAATCAGCCATTGAAAGCCCTATGAATAGCAGAGAAGCACGACAATCGTGTTTCACCTATTGTACATAGAGTCACTATGAGTTGGACAGCGACTCCACAGCACCTAACAACAACCATAATACAGTACTAGTTATATTGTAAGCACCACATAACTGTCAATGCTACTTAATTTTAGCTATATGCTATTGACATGAGCATCCATACATCCACAAACACAAAATTTAAATAGTCTAAAAGTTAACTTTGGAAGCAAGTTTTGTAAGCAAGTTCAAAATTATTTGAACTCCACAACTAAAGTGAAACAAATCAAAAATTCAAAGTATAAATATTGATACTTGGTGATTTTAATATAAGTGCATCGACTTATATCATTATTGTTCAACTATATGGATTATCTGGAAAATACTGATAGAAAAGATTTGAAATAAATACAAATGTCCAGAAATAATTTTTTGAAGATTTGGAAAACAGTTTTCACTGTAGCAAAATTCTTTTTCTTGGATTACAATTCCAACACAAACAGTAAGACAAGAGGGAATTTATTGTCTAAAAGAAAGAATAATGATATTTACTATT
>VMDO01039208.1:0-12851 GCA_007922755.1 Pedetes capensis
GGAAAAAAATTTTAGAAATATTGTTCCATGTCACTTAACTAAATTTGTATTTCTGGTAATGAGACAAAAAATACAACTTGTGCCCCTTCAACTTGTTTTAAATGTGGGCCCCTGAGGTGCCTGCCAATGGATTCAAAATAATCTATCCATCAGATGTGTAATACACATTCTTCTCAGCACCACATAGAACTTTTTCTAAGATACATGACATTGAGTCCACAAAAATGGCCTCAGCAAGTACAAAAAAATAGAAATTATCTCTGTGCCTTATCAGATGACAATGGAATAAAACTAGAACTCAAAAAAAAAAGAAAAATTTTAGATATGTTATAAATTCATGAAGACTAAATAATACACTGCTGCATGATCAACGGGTCATCAAAGAAATCAGAGTAGAAACTTAAAAATTCTTGCAATCAAACAAGGATGAGAACATATGCTACCAAAATTTATGGGATACAGCAAAGGCAGTTCTAAAGGGAAGTTCATAGCCCTGGGCACCTTCACCAGTAAGTTAGGGAAGGCCCAATTAAACAACTTAATGACATATCTTAAGGCACTAGAGCCAACAAGCCAATCCCAAAACGAGCATTCAGACATAAATTATAAAGATCAAGGCAGAAATATCCCAACTAGATCCAAAAAGATAATTAAATGAATTAATGGGTTTAACAGTTGGTTCTTCAAAAAGATTAATAGAAACACCCTTAGCCCATCTCACCAAAGGAAGGAAGAAAAATACCAATTTAAAACATTACAGATGAGAATGGGGTCATAACCACTGACACCAACAAAATTCAGAAGATAAGGTAATAGTTTGAAAATATGTACTCTCAAAAAAATGAAAATACATGGCCGGGCGTGGTGGCGCACGCCTGTAATCCCAGCGGCTTGGGAGGCGGAGACAAGAGAATCACAAGTTCGAGACCAGAGGCAGTCTGCATAACTTAGCAAGGCCCTGTCTCAAAAAGGTGAAAAAAAAATGGGCTGGGGGGTGCAGCTCAGTGGTCCAGCACTTGCAGAGCATGCAAGATTCAGGCCCTGAGTTCAACCCCCAGTACCACACACACAAAAAAAAAAAAGAACAAAAAGAAAAGAAAATACAGAAGAAATGGAAAACTTCATTAACACATAGGACTTACCAAAATTAAGCCCAGAGGACATAAGCAATTTAAACGGACCCATTACAGTCATTGAAATAGACAAGGTAATAACAAGTCTCCTAACAAAGAAAACCCAGGTTCCAATGGATTCACATCAGAATTCTATCAAATCTTCAAATCAGAATTAATACCTATTCTTCTCAAACTATATCATAAAGTAGAAAAGGAAGGAGCACTCCCAAATTCATTCTACAAAACCACCATTACCCTGATACCAAAATCAGGCTACGACACTTCAAGGAAAGAGAACTTTAGAACAATTTCCCTGATAAACATTGATGGAAAAATCCTCTATAAAATTATAGCAAACCTTAAATTCACAAACACATAAAAAAGATCATATACCATGATCAAGTGGGCTTCAGTCCACAGATGCAAGGCTGGCTCAACACAGGAAAATCAATCAGTGTAATTCAACACATCAAGAGACTTACAGGCAGAAATCATATGATCATCTTAATTGATGCCGAGAAAACCTTTGACAAAGTGCAACATCCTTTCATGATAAAGCCCTGGAGAAAATGGGCATAATAGGGAAATACCTCAACATCATAAAGGCCATCTACAACAAATCTACAGCCAATATCATATAAAACAGGGAAAAATTGAAACAATTATCTCTCTAAGATCAGGAACAATATAAAGATGTCCACTCTCTCCTCTCTTATTCAATATTGTGATTCAAGTTCTAGCCAGAGCAATCAGAAAAGAGAAATAAATCAAAGGAGTACCAAGAGGCAAAGAAAAAGTCAAATTTTCCTTATTCACGGATGGACAACATGATCCTTTACCTGAAGGACCCCAAAATTCTTCTAAAAAACTCTTAGACCTAATTAACTCCTTCAGCAAAGTAGCAAGATACAAAATTAACACTCAAGAATCAGTACCCTTCCTTTATATCAATAGTGAACAGAAAGAGGAGGAAATTAAGGCAACAATTCTTTTCATGATAGCTTACCAAAAAAAATTAAATATTAAGAATCAATCTAACCAAAGACCCTGAATATCTCTACAGGGAAAATTTCAAAACATTAAAGAAAGAAATTGCAAAGGACACTAAAAGATGGAAGGACCTCCCCTACTTATGGATGGGGAGAATCAATATTGTAAAAATGGCTATACTACCAAAAGCAATTTACAGATTTAATGCAATTCCCATTAAAATATCAGTGACAGAGTTTACAGAAATAGAAAAAGTAGTCCAAACATTCATATAGAAACACAAATGACTGCATTTGGCCAAAACAATCACAAGCTGCAAAACTAGTGCAGGCAGGATCACAATACCTGACTTTAAACTATACTACAGGGCTATAGTAGCAAAAGAGCATGGTACTGGCATAAAAATAGGCTTAAAGACCAACAGAGCAGAACTGAAGGCCCAGTGATACACCATGCAACTATAGCCACCTGATCATTAACAAAGGGGCTAAGAATGCTCAATGGAAAAAAGACAGCCACTTCAACAAATGGTGTTGGGAAAATTGGATATCCATTTTCAGAAAATTGAAAACAGACCCATATCTCTCAATTTGCATGAGAGTCAATTCGAAAGCAACCTAAACATAAAACCAGAAACCTTAAAACTGCTAGAAGAAAAGATGGGAAACACATTGCAATACATGTTGTTGTTGTTGTTAGGGGCCATCAAGTCGGTATCCGACTCATAGCGACCCTCATAGGTTTTTCAATGGCAGATTGTTTCGGAATTGCCTTGGGAGTGGGTTTCCAGGTCCTTCTCCCATTTTTGCAGTGCTGGGAATTGAACTCAGGACCTCAGAGACTGCAGCACAGCACTCTACCAACTGAGCTAAATCCCAGCCCATTCCAATACATAGGCATAGGAAAATATTTCCTTAACAGAACTCCAATTACCCAGGAAAACAGCACCAAGAATTGACAAATGGGATTATATGAAATTAAAAAACTTCTGTATAGCAAAGGAAACAATCAACAGAGTTAAGGAAGAGCCCACTGAATGGAGAAAATCTTTGCATCCTAAACATCTGACAGAGGACTAATTTCTAGAATCTACAAAGAACTTAAGAAAGCAAATTCCAAGACAACAAATAACCCAATTCACAAGTAGGTAAAGGATATGAACAGACAGTTCTCAAATGAATAAGTTTGCCTGGCCAAGAAACACAAGAAAAATATTCCATATGCCTAGCCATTATTGTTGTTGTTATTGTTGTTGTTGTTGTTCTTCTTCTTCTTCTTCTTCTTAGGTGCTGTGGAGTCGGTATCTGACTCATAGCGACCCTCATAGGGTTTTCAATGGCTGACTATTTCGGTATTGCCTTGGGAGTGGATTGCCAGGCCCTTCTCCCATTTTTGTGGTGCTGGGAGTTGAACTCGGGACCTCACAGACTGCAGCGCAGCGCTCTACTAACTGAGCTAAATTCCAGCCCTTAGCCATTATTAGGTGTCATCAAGTCAGTGTCCAACTCAGAGTGACCCTACCTACAACAGGAGAAACAGTACTGTTAGTGCTTCTCTGCTATTCATAAGGTTTTCAATGGCTGATTGCCTTTGGGGAGTGGGTTGCCAGGTCCTTCTCCCAAGCCTACAGTACCTGGTGTTCCCAGGCAGTCTCTCATCCCAGCACTAACTAGGCCCAACCCTGGTTAGCTTCCAAATCTGATGGGATCAGACACCACAGTGGTATGGCTGCAGGCATCCCTAGCCATTAGCAAAATGAAAAGCCAAACAACACCTAGATTCCATATAACCCCAGTAAGAATGGCTAAAATCAATGAAACAACAAACGCTAGTGAGGATGTGGAGAAAAAGGAACTCTTTCACTCTGCTGGTGGAACTGTGAATTAGCTCAACCATTTTCCAAATCAATATGGAGATACCTCAGAAAACTAAGAATACAACTGCCATATGACTCAGCTAGACCACTCCTGGGAATATACCCAAAGGGAGACAAGTCATCATACCACAGAGACACTTGCATCCCCATATTTAAAGCATCACTCTTCAAAATTGCAAGGGTATGGGACCCACCAAGATGCTCATCAGTTGAAGAACTGATAAAAAAATTGTGATATATATACAGTGGAATATTACTCAGCAATAAAAAAGAATGAAATAAAGTCATTGGCAGCAAAATGGATGGAACTGGAGAATATCATCTTAAGCAAATAAACATAAGCTCTAAAAAAGAAATACCTTGTGTTCCTACTCATTTGTGGAAGCTGAATCTTACTTAAAGGGAAAAAACTATACATACATAGATATGTAAAAATGAATAGTCAAACTTAGCTAAGAAAGGAAAATATAAGCAGAGTAGAAAGAAGGAGGGAGGGGACTAGCAAGGGGACGCACAAGTTGTGGAAGGCAGGAAGGAGGGGTGATGTAAAGGGATAAAGAAGGAGAGGATAATCTCAATGTAAATGATGCAACTTTATGAATACATGAAAAAATGGGAATATAACTCATAATTACATGATTCTTATTGAATATTAATCAAGTTTCCATAAACTTTGTAGGTTGATGAAAGTGTAACCAAAAGTGATGTAATAGTTGTACAATGGAAATAGAAAATGCTGCATTACTCTGTAGCCCACCAACATTTATCAATAAAGAGGAAAAAAAGCATTTATCCCAAGGAGAATATGCCACCTGCTACTGTTCAATCAGCAGGACTTCCACCAGGACCAATCAAGTGCTCAAATCCCTTCCCCCAGTTTTTTTTAACTCACCATGTAAGCAGGCAGACTGATTCTGGTGTCTCATCCATTTTAGAATCTTCTTAGAATGGCAATAGCAGAAGCTTGGTAGATAGTTTAATTACTCACCCTCAGTCTTATACAGCTGCTCTGAGCACATTTCCCTCTTCTCATAAAAACAAATACAGAATGATTGCCTGTCTTAGTGCCTGTTTTGCCTTCTGTTTCTGCTACCCTATTAGGAGGCAGTTGTCTCCTTTCATATGTGCTTCTCTGTATCTCTTTTAAGGAAATACAGTTGTAACTCTTCTTGGAAAAAGCTGGTCTAAGATGCATCTACTCTCTTTCCATATAGATGCTCCCCATTTTAACACTCTGGTGAAAAGAAGAGGATTTACATAGCATACAGATACATTCAAATTATGTTGCCAAACCAAAAAAGGCAGAGATCAACTGCTTATTTTTTAAGCATGAATTAACCCAGTCATATGTGGTGTTTTGAACCCCTTTTCTCATGAGCTTGCTTTAGTGGGGACTTTTTCTTTGATGTTTTATTTTTTATTATTAATGCTTGTTGTCGTTGTTAGGTGCCCTCACGTCGGTATCCAACTCATAGCGACCCTCATAGGGTTTTCAATGGCTGAGTGCTTCGGGATTGCCTTGGGAGTGGATTGCCAGGCCCTTCTCCCATTTTTGCGGTGCTGGGAATTGAACTCGGGGCCTCAGAGACTGCAGCGCAGCACTCTACCCACTGAGCTAAATCCCAGCTTATTAATGCTAGAGGCCTCATAAGAGAAATATAAGTAATGTTAGAGAAGCATCTCATGCATTTCCCAAAAATCTGAGCAGTTATAGAGGCCTCTGAAGATGGTGCAATGTTCTAACTGAGATCTGTTAGTTATTTTTGAGAAACAAGAACTCACCTAAGGAGCCATGAGAACTTGAGTTGATTTTGAGGACAAACAGTCACTGGAACAGGAAAAACACTGGGAACCAAGGGAAACCTTGGGATCAGTTGTTATCATCTTGCTCATAGCTCACATGACCTCTTGCTTAATGCCTTTTCTGTATCTCTCAGAGTATATACTTCTTAAAAATCTGACCTGGAATGAGGCCTCCAGCCACTGATTCTAAATCATGAAACTTCTCTTTATACAGTCTTTCAGTCCCAAGACCCTAATGGTAATTGCCTCATTTCCTTGATCAGACTCCCAAGAGAGAGAATCTGATAGACCAGCAAAAGATTTTCAAGCCAAACTATGGGTCTGGCACACATTCCACAGTTCTGTCAACTATGTGCTATGAGGTAGAATCATCAGACCTGTGTAAGAATACCCTTTCTGGAGGGGTGATGAGTGGGAAATTTCTCTTTGTATACGTGTGTGTGTGTATATATATATATATATATATATATATATATATATATATATATATGCATATACATATGCAAACCCTATCAAAAACAACCATCCTAGACCTTTGGAAAATAATTAGAGGTTACAGCAAACAAACATGGAATCAAGAAAAAAGCAACTTGAAAGCAATCTATGTGCCATTTTTAGCTGCCCTTATGCCAACCCCTCTCTGGCACAAGAGTCTTAGCCCATGTTCACAGCCTGGAGCAGACACTACTTGAAAATTATTGTTTATATTTATTCAACCTGTCTGGGGCAGGTTACCTATATGTCTCTGTTTTACCAAACTTAGATTCAGCCTGGAAAAGCAGGAGGCATCACTCAAAAAACACTGCAAACCCAACTAACAACACATTGACATCTGGGGCAAAAGATAAATGTTGAAACATACAATAGACTAAGGCCTTGAATTAAAAGTTGGGGAGAGCGTCTTTGGAAAATTAGTAGCTTAATGAACACACATGCCCAAGAAAAGACACATACTCAGCCAGGTGCTATGGCACACACCTGTAATCCAGTGACTAGGATTGCTGAGGCAGGACTATAAGTTTGAGGCCAGAGGCAGCCTACACAATGGAGCAAGGCCTTGCCTCAAAATAAAAAATAAAAAGGGGCTGGGGATGTGGCTCAGCAGTGCAGCACTTGCCTAACATGCAAATTTCCAGGGTTCAATTCCCCAGTGCTAGGGGGAAAAATGGACTTTTACCTACCTAACATCATAAATTTGGTAGAGTGCCACTCTGAAGTCTCTCAGGTCCTGGGTTCAATTCCCAGCACCAGAAAAATGGGAGAAGGATGTGGCAATCCAGTCCCAAAGCAATCCCAAAATGATCAGCCATTGAAAACTCTATGAGGGTTGCCATGAGTCAGATATGACTCAATGGCACCTAACAACAACATCATAAATAAAATTAACTCAAAATGGATCAAAGACCTAAACATAAGATCTAAGACTATAAAACTCTTATAAAGAATACAGGAGAAAAGATTTACTACTTTGGATTTGGTGATGATTATTTGGATATGAAGCCTGCAACCATAGCATCCTGGCAACTGATCCTGCCAGATCTCAGAAGCTAAGCAGGGTTGGACCTGGTTAGTCCTTGGATGAGAGACTGGGAATACCACATGCTGTAGGCTTGGGAGAAGGAACTGGCAGCCCATTCCCCAAAACAATCAGCCACTGAAAACCCTATGAATGGCAGAGAAGCATTGACATAGTGCTGGTCATGGCCCAGTGTCAGGTAGTGTTTCATCTATTGTACATAGGACCACTATGAGTTAGACCCAACTCAACAGCACCTAACAATGAAAATTTGGATATGACATGAAAGGCACAAAACAACAACATAAAATAAACATGTTAGACATCAAGAAGATTTAAAACTTTTGTGCCTTAGACACTATCAATAGAGAAAAAATACAAAGAAATGTGAGAAAATATTTGCAAATCACATATTTGATAAGGGATTACTATCCAGACCACGGGCTGGGATTTAGCTCAGTGGGTAGAGCACTGCGCTGCAGTCTCTGAGGCCCCGAGTTCAATTCCCAGCACCACAAAAATGGGAGAAAGGCCTGGCAATCCACTCCTAAGGCAATCCCGAAGCACTCAGCCATTGAAAACCCTATGAGGGTCGCTATGAGTCGGATACTGACGCGACGGCACCTAACAACAACAACAACAATCCAGACCACAGAGAGTTCCCAAAAATGTATATACATCTTGGGGCAAAAATTTTCTATTTTGCTGTTTTAAGAATGGGTCATATGCTTGTTCTGATATGACAGAAGAAATTTAATCCAGAACATCATACTATACATTGCTACCATAACTCAATTCAACTTTAAAAATTAATACATAGATAATATTTCTTAAAATGTGTATACACATTTTGGCACCCATGGTACATACAGAAATCCCAAAATTCAACAATAACAAAAAATAGCAAATAATCCAATTCAAAATGATCAAAGGATTTGAATAGACATTTCTCCAAAGATGATATACCAGTGGTGAACAGGTACATGGAAAGATGTTTAGCCTCAACAACCATTATGGAAAAGTAAATCAAAATAACAATGAAATATTACTCCATGCTTATCATAAAACAAAACCAAAAAGAAAAGTTTTTGCAAAGAGGTGGAGAACTAGAACCCTTGTGCATTGCTAATGGGAATGTAAAATAGTACAGATGTTATGGAAAATAGCATACAGTCTTCTTTAAAAATTAAACATAGAATTACCATTTGATCTAGCAATTCTATGTCTGGGTATATACCTCAAAATAAAAAAGCAGAAGGCTAGCATGGTGATGCACATCTGTAATCTCATTGCCCAGGAGGCTGAGGCAGAAGGATCACCAGTTTGAGACCAGCCTGGGATACATAGCAAGTTCTAGACCACCTTAGGAGATATATATATCTCAAGACCTTGCCTCAAAAAATTAAAAGCAAAGACTCAAAAAACAATGTTCATAATAGCATCATTTTAATAGCCAAAAATGTGGGAAACACCCAAATGTCCATCAATAGATGGATAAACAAAACTTGGTATGCAAAACATATTGGTATATTCATCCAATGGAATATTATTTGGCCTAAAAATAATGTAGATAGACATTCTCACAAAAAGACATGAAAGTAGAAAGGAAACCACTGGTGGGGAGGGAGGGGCTATAGGAGGGGGTCATGAGAGGGTAAGGGAGAAGTGAATATGAGCAATGTATAATGAAATGCATGTATGAAAATGTCATAATGAGTCCCATTAAGTTGCACATTAAAAATTATATTTAAAATTTTTCAAAAAAGGGAATAAAAGCCTGAGGCATGCTACAACATCAATGAAGCTTGAAAATATTATGCTAAGTGAAATAAGCCAGACACAAAAGGTCAAACATTGTATGATTCAACTTACATGAGTTACCTAGAGTAATCAAATTCATAGAGACAGAGACTTTAACAGTAGTTACCAAAGGTTGGGGAATTGAGAGTTACTGTTTCAGAGTTTCAGAACAGGTTGAAGTTCTGGACATGGATAGCAGTGATGATTGCACAATAATGTGAATGTACTTAACACCACTGAACTGTATACTTACAGTGATTAAAATGGTAAGTTTTATGTGTATTTCACAACAATTTTTAAAAATCCAAAAATTCATTTTAAAAAGTGATATGAGACTGCCTCATATTTTCGACCAGAGAAAAATAAAAGGTAACTTTATTAAAGTACTTCTTTCACTATTCCAATACTCAAAACATTTTATTTTTTATTAGTATTTTATTTATATATGTTGGTAGGGTTGTTGTTGTTGTTAGGTGCCGTCGAGTCGGTATCTGACTCATAGCGACCCTCACAGGGTTTTCAATGGCTGACTGTTTCAGGATTGCCTTGGGAGTGGATTGTCAGGCCCTTCTTCCATTTTTGCCATGCTGGGAATCGAACTCGGGACCCCAGAGACTGCAGTGCAGCACTCTACCAACTGGGATTTAGCTCGGACTGGGATTTAGCTCAGTTGGTAGAGCACTGCGCTGCAGTCACTGAGGTCCCAAGTTCGATTCCCAGCACCCCAAAATGGGAGAAGGATGTGGCAACCCACTCCCAAGGCAATACCGAAAGAGTCAGCCACTGAAAACCCTATGAAGGTCACTATGAGTCAGACTCGACTCGACTCATTGGTAGGGTACAGAGTAATAAATCCGTTGATATATCCCTTATGCAACTATCAAATCAGTATTGTTTACACCTCCATCTCCTTAAACATTTTACACAAGAAAATAAAGAAAAAAGTAAGAATTTTTAATTAGCATATAATGACAGTTGTATGCCAACATGGATTATACCCTGATTTTTTTTTTGTATTTTCAGAGTTGCATAGCGTCCTGTATTTTGCATCCTTTCTCTCTTTGCCCTTCTACTTTGTTCTCCCGTTCCTCCTCACTTCCCATCACCCACTCCCTCCCACTAGTCCCCTCATATTGGGTCCACTTGTAATTTCCAATCTTAGATTAATATTATTGTACATTTAAATACGTACATGTATATGTATGTTTTTATTTTATTTTACTTATTTTTATTTTTTATTTTTATTTATTTATTTTATTTATTTTATGTTTTTTTTGCGGTACTAGATGTTGGACCCAGGGTCTCATGCTTGCATGCTCTGCAAGTGCTGGACCCCTGAGCTGCACCCCCAGCCCATTTTTCACTTTTTGAGACAGCGTCTGGCTAAATTATGCAGACTGCCTCTGGTCTCGAACTTGCGATCCTCCTGCCTCTGCCTCCTGAGCCGCTAGGATTACAGGCGAGCACCACAGTGCCCAGCTATATTTTTTATTTTTTCCTTTAAGGTAGCTTTGGCTCCTACATATGAGAAAGAACATGCAATATTTCTCTTTTTTGAGTCTGGGTTGTTTCACTTAAAATGACATTTTCCAGTTCCATCCACTTTGTTGCAAATGACATAATTTTATTCTTCTTTACTGCTGAAGAGTTCTACATTTTGTATCTATACCACAATTTTTTAATCCAGTCCTCTGTTGATAGACATCTGAGTTGACTCCATATCCCTGCGATTGTGAAGAGTACTGCATTGAATATGGAAGGGCATGTGTCCCTGTGGTATGATGACTTATCATCCTTTGGGAATACCCAAAACATTATTTTAGTTTGGCTTTTCTGTACTGATCTGCTTTTCTCCTGAATATGGCTCTTCCCTGAACTACATTCTCTGGAACATTTACAAAAATGGCAAGCAGAGAAACCAATATCCTTTAGCTATGTCTTTATAAAAGTAGACCTCAATCCTATGGGGGAAAAAAATACCCTGCGTTTAAAAAAAAAAAGTATGGTTAAGTAGAATTAGCACTAAATGGAATTTAGGAGATTCTCATTCTGTATTCACCATCTGTGTGATCACGGATGTCCTATGAGTATTTAGTGCTTCAGTTTTCCCATATGTATAATGTAGATAATTTCTGTCTTAGATAACTCATGGTACTGTGAAATTAGACTTATTTAATGTTTAAAGCTATTTTGGAAGAGTTTTAAAATACAGAGATGGAGAAGACCATCTCAATCTGATACAATAATTTACCAAGTCACCATATAAAGCATGTTTTGTATCAGTCTGGGTCTTGACAGTAAACAATGGCAAATTCGAAGGGGATGCTTTAGGAAGGTTAGTAAAAGTACTATTTGCAGTGATGTATATATAGGGGTATGGAAAGCCAGCAAGTGCCACCACTGTAGAGGTAGCAACAGTAGGAAACCAGTAACAGTCAAAGTCTAAGAGTTCTTTTAGTACAAAATGCCAAGAAATTCTGAAAAAATATAATCAACTTCCTTTTAAATTTATGCCAGAGCTTGCGAGAGAAATCACAAGGTCCAAAATGAGTGAGAAACTGAAAATCAGAGTGATAATTCAGTTCTAAGGTAGCTCTTAGAGTCTTCCAGGTTTTAACAAAAACTTGGAATTTGGTACCTGTCTTAGTCCATTTCTCTGTCATAACTGATTATCACAGACTGGGTAATTTATAAAGAATGAACATTTGTTCAGTTCATAGTTCTGGAGGCTGAGAGACAGGATGCAGCTGGTAAAGGCCTTCTTGCTGGTGGAGACTCTGCAGAGCACAAAGGCAAACCAAAGAATGTCACAAGACTAGCCCAAATTCAAAGGATGGAGAGGTAACCTCCACCTTTTGACAAGAGTATGGATACAAGGAGGGAGAAATGCATGTCTACTTTCACAATCTACTAAAATGAATAAGAATAAGAAGACATAAATTTCAAGTTGAGTGTGTATGTTAAGTTATCAAAGCTAACAGCCACCTGATTTGCAACAAAGGTACCAAAAACATACTTTCGAGAAAAGACAACCTCTTCAACAAATGGCTCTGGGAAAACTGGATAGCACATGTAGATTACAACTAGATTCCCATCTCTCACTCTGTACAAAAATCAGTTCAAAAAGGAACAAAGATCTTAACATAAAACTGGAAACCTTGAAACTACTACAGGAAAACATAGGGAAAACACCTTAAGATATAGGCATTGGCAAGAACTTTCTTGAAAGTACTCCAGCAACCCAGGAAATATCATTTATTCTCTAATCTAATATGCACTCTTTCAACAGTTTTAGAGGGCTACAAAATCAGATGTGGATTAGAATCTTATGCATATTGGATTTGCAGCCAAGAGAGCTATCTATAGCTCTCATATGAATCTAATCCGCATGAATAAGAGCAAAGTACATGATTTAATTGTATGAAAATTCCATAATGAAACTCAATATGTTATAAAAATTATATTTAATTTTAGAAAATGAAAAGTAGGAAAAAATAAATCAAAGTACACCACAAAAAGTTGCAGAGGGTTAAAATCTTCAAGCCTACATGGATGAAAAGGAGAAATAAATACAACCTGAAATCCAAGGCAAACTAAAGCTAAGGGAGTTCATCACCACTATGTCTGTCTTACAAAAGTGCTAAAGGGAATTCTTCAAGTTGAAAGAAAAGAATACTAATTAGTAATATGAAAAATATGAAAGTATAAAACTCTTCAGTAAGAGTAACTGTACAAATTCAGAATATTCTCA
>VMDO01039209.1:0-12847 GCA_007922755.1 Pedetes capensis
TGGAAAATGTCTGGATTTGGTCCCTTCCTAAGTAGACTGGGAACTCTTGACTCATTGCCTTACTAGTTTAAAAAAAATTCAAGTACTGCATTTTCTAATCTTAGTTATTAGATGTTCTGATTAAGCCAAAAACAAGTTCTATTTTGCTATGATTATAATCCCAACAGACTCCAGCAAAATGATTTCTACTATTTGGAACCTTAGGTTCACTTTAACAAAACAAATTCAAAAACTTCCTCTCTCCTTTCTTTTAATTCTTAGCAAAGAAGCTTATTTTTTACTCAGTTTTGTTACAAGTATTTTCAGAAGAGTTTGCTATTAAGAACTAAAGTTTAAAGATTACAGTTTGTATATACATATATTTATTATTCTCTTAGGCCTAAGGCCTGCAGCCCTACCACTGCAGCGTTCAATCCCATCAGATCTTGGAAGCTAAGCAGTGTCAGGCCTGGTTAGTACTTGGATGGGAGACTGCCTGGGAACACCAGGTGCTGTCAGCTTGGGAGAAGAACCTGGCAATGCCCTCCCAAAAACCAACCAGCCATTGAAAACCCTATGAATAGCAGAGAAGCAGTGACAATAGTGTTCCATCTTTGGGTCACTGTGAGTTGGACACTGACTGGATAGGACTTGATAATGACAAGAGGTCCTTATAGAAGTCAACTTCCCCCAGGCATTAATGTCCGTATGGGTTGGTATCAGCAAATCAAAAATGGTGACTAAGCAAACTCCAGGTCACTGAATAAGATTTATATTGTCATGAAAATATGACATGTGAACATTTTTTTTAACCCATCAATTAAGTGCACTAATTAGGATAGTGACCAAAAGAAATAAAGCCTGTAAATAAAAGCACTGTTGACACTAAATTATTGTTTTTACTTTTTTCCTAAATATTTGTTTTATTTCAAAATCCAAGTCTCCTGATATTTTCTGGAATATAAATTTAAAGAAGGGTAAAGTTATTTTCTTCTCATTACTTTCTGTTTATTTATTTGTTTGTTTTGAGACAACGTCTCATTGTGTAGCTCAGAGTGACCTTGAACTCACAATCCTTGTGCCTCAGCCTCCCACATGCTAGGATTACAAGCGTTTGCCACTGCCTCTGGCTCTCCATCACTTGTTATTCTATGGCTACTATCTGGAGATTTTTCTCATGACTATAAGCCTGTTTCTATCTATGAGGCTTTAAAAGTCTTGCCTCAAAGTAGTAACAAGTTAGAAATACTATTGTGCAATTAATTCACCTTTAAAAAAATAGTCAGACTTTTTTCCTTCTGAATATTTTTAAAGCAACAACAAAACAGAAAATATGATTTAAACATTAGTAAATGGATTTGGGGGCTGGGATTTAGCTCAGTTGGTAGAGCGCTGCTCTGCAATCTCTGAAGTTCAGAGTTCGATTCCCAGCACCACAAAATAGAAGGACGTGGCAACCCACTCCCAAGGCAATCCCGAAACAGCTATTGAAAACCTTATGAGGGTTGCTATGAGTCGGACTCAACTCGATGGCACCTAACAACAACAACAACAACAACAACAAATGGATTTTAGCATGTTCTCTGATGAAGGTCAGGGTTACTAGGTATCTTACAATAATTATTGCCTCTAGTTCTAAGAGGGAGCAGATTAGCATGAAATGTGGGAAGTTCCTGTAAACATGTTACTTCGGAAAGGCTTGTTCACAAGTTCATGTTTTTTATTCCATAGTACTTTATCACCTCTAAATGAATTTACGTTTTATAAGAAGGTGTTCTTTTCTTTTAATCTTCACTTATTACCATTGGGTTTTTTTTTTTTTTTTTTTTTTTTTTTTTTTTTTTTTTTTTTTTTTTTTTTTTTTTTTTTTTTTTGAGACAAGGTCTTGTTAAATAACCCAAGCTGGTCTTAGACTCAATCTTCCTGCCTCCACCTCCCAAATACTGGGATTACCAGTATACACCTCCAAACCTAGCTGACAGGATATTTTTTTAGAATCATAAAACTAAATTGCTCTCTTCAACTCCTGATATGCATCCTGAAAGAATGTCTACAGTGAGGTACAGTGACATACAACTGTAATCCCAGCCACTCACGAGGCTGAGGCAGAAGGATGGCAAGTTTGAGGGCAGAGGCAGTCTGCACAATTTAGTGAGGCCCTGTCTCAAAATAAAAAATAATAATAAAGGGGCTCAGTGGTAAAGCACTTGCCTATCTTGCCTAGCCTAGCATAAACAAGGCCCTGGGTTCAACCCTCCACCATTGAAGAACCAAAACTCTTTTTTTTTTTTTTTTTTGAGACAGAGTCTTACTATGTAGCCCAGGTAGGGATTACACTTGGGTTGATTCTCCTGCCTCAGCCTCCTGAGTGTTGTGGTTACAAGTGTATGCCACCATGCCTGACTAAACCAAAAATCTTATGAGTGGATATCACCATGTTTTGACAACACTAACAAATGTTCCAAAGAATCCTTCAGTATACATGCTACTTAACCTACTTGTTTCAATATTAGAGCAAAGGACCCTAAGTCTACTGAAACTTTCTGGGCTGTCAGGAACATTTCATCAGCACTTGTCATTGTGCTTGGGTTTAACTTTCATTGATTAAATATGTGACCTTCTCCTGACTTTGCATTAAGTTCTGGAGCATCTGTTGTTAGTGAAGAAAAAAATCCTCGGACCAGTAGATTTCTTTCAAAAAAAATTAATATTTTTATCTTTCTGCCAATTTCATAAGATTAATATTTCCACGTATTGTATAATCCTGTTCAGACCTAAACAATCATTTCTACTGTCAAATGAATAATCCTTATGGACTTGCCACGTTAATTATTCTTGCTATACTTTCATTTTTCTACTTTGGTTTCCATCACATTACAATCTTTTGTACATTAAGTCTTTCAGCACTCTTGGTATGTTTGTATTTACTAAGCCTGAAAGATTTAATGATATTCCTCATCTTAAAATCAATGCACATATCCGACAGGTATTGCATGGAGTAGTGAATTTTCTGTTGGCAGGAACTAAAATGGCTGTGTATGACATTTATGGCCATCTGCTGGTAGAAAGCAGTGTAGCTTGGTTTTGCAATTAGCATAAATTCAAATTTTAAAATATCCTAACTTGCCGGGCGCTGTGGCGCATGCCTGTAATCCCAGCGGCCGGGGAAGCGGAGGCGGGAGGATCGCAAGTTTGAGACCAGAGGCAGTCTGAGTAATTTAGTGAGACCCTGTCTCAAAAAGTAAAAAAATGGGCTGAGGGCGCAGCTCAGTGGTCCAGCATTTGTAAAGCGTGCAGGCACGAGGCCTTGGGTTCAACCCCAAGTACCACACAAAAAAACAAAAACAAACAAACAAAAAACCCTAACTTGACAGGTCTTTAAGAAAGGATTCTGTGTGTGCAATACAAAGGTCTATCTATTACAAAGTAGCCAAATGTATTGTCTTAAGAACATTAGTAATGCAAAATCAACTTATAAAAAATTTGATAAAAGCCATTAAAAATAGCGATTATACAGATGCTCTTTGACTTATGATGAAGTTATATCCTGGTAAAACCAACATAAATTGAAAATATTATAAGGCAAAAATGTATTTAATATGCATGACTTTCCCGACATCACAGTTTAGGAACACAGAACATTGTAGAGTATCTGTTGTTTCCTCTCTTTATTGTGTGGCTGACTGGGAAGTGTGGCTCAGTGCCACTGCCAAGCATCATGAGAGACTACAATACCACATGTCACTAACTCAAGAAAAGACCAAAATTCAAATTTTAAAGTGTGATTTCTACTGAATGTGTGTCACTGTTGCATCATTACAAAGTCAAAAACTCATAATCAAACTATCGTCACAGGCTAGAGACCTTCAGTATGTCTACCAGGAAATATGCTAAGATTAAAATGTAGTTTCTTTTTTTTCTTTAAAATGACCTCATAGGATAATTATTTTCAGCTCTGTTTTACAATGTAAAAACCAAGCTTTAAAGAGGTGAGTTAGAGGTGGGTGTGGTGGTGCACTCCTATAATTCCAGCACTCAGGATGCTGAGGCAGGAGGATTTCAAGTTCAAGGCCAATGTGGTCTAGTTGTTTGCAGACCAGCTTGGGCCATACAGCAAGACCCTATGTCAAAAAAAAAACAACAAAAAAGTGAATTAAATGTTCCAAGGTCACAATAAATCCATCTCTAAGCAGTAGTAATCCAGTTTCTCTCACTGTGGAGATATTGCTTTGCTTTTGTTTTGAAACAGGGTCTCATAATGCCCACACCAGCCTTGAATTCACCATCCTCCTGTCTTAGCTGACCAAGTAGCTGGGATTATGGGCATACGTCACAACACTATGCTTGGAGACACTAATTTAATACATACATTGTATTTCCCTCTTGTTTTACTAGAGATTAAAATTTTAAATTAAAGCAAACAAAATAAAATGTAAAATGCAAATCTTTTCCATTTAAGTTTTCATAAGGCTTTACTTTTATTCATCAATTCATGATTTATCATCAAAAAATTGAAGTGTACATAGAGGAAAAGGATAACAATATTGCTGTTATTTATTTAGCTTTGGCATTTTATATGTTTTCTATTCTATATGATAACTTCATAGGACATACATTTTCTCAGTTTCATTTATGTGGTATTTGCATAATGCCACAAAGCTAATCATGGGATGATTAGGAAGTTCAAACCTAAGTCTACCTGGCACCATAGATTTTATGCTCTTTTTCTTAAATCATGTTGATGTTTTGGGAGAGGTGGGTGTGCACATATCATCGTGGAAATGTGTTTCCATGATGATATGTTAAATAAATGTGTAGAACCTCTTCTGAACCCCAAAGGTCAACTATGTCTATGATGATTTGGAGCTCTCAATAAAGGCTTAATAATAGATAAAAGCTAATATGAGCTAACAAATATTTTCTCAAATTCCTTCACACGTTATATAGATGGGATTTCATGAATTTGTCTATTAAAATTTCAGATATGCAATCCATTGCTGACAATGGTCTTAATTCTCATTCTCTCCATTGAAATATGCCTTTTGAGATTATAAACTTTAAATTCTAATTCAGAAGAATACTATATTTTGTAAACCTGTATATAAAGAGATAACTTCTCTCCTAAAGTATAATATATTCATTGCAGGATACCATAAAATGCCAGATCACAATGTTTTAATATTTTTCTCATCAAAGAATCTAGAAATAAGTTTATAACTATCCATCTTTCACATACACACCTTAATATTTCCCTACCTATTGTTCAAATACTATAAATTGCCATAACAACTCTTTCGGTGATTTTTCTTGACAATTGGATAATTGAAACAGAGTCACAACAGATAAAGATAGCAGTTCTTTTTAAATTAATTTGGCAAATTTATTATAATTCCAATGAAAATAAAAATAAGAGTATTTTCTCTTTGAAAATTTATAAGCTGACTCTAGTAAACTATAAAAATATACACAAAAATAAAAGTAATACTCTAATAGGACTAATCTCATTAAATATTAAATCACTTTATGGAACTAGAGTGAATAAAATAGTGGAATACTGGAAAGATAGCTCAGTGAAAGACAATATGTCCACAAATAGGTATAATTACATATGAGAATTATAAAAATAGGCCCTTAAATAGGTCGTTGTTGTGATGGTGATGTAAATATTAATTAATAGGTATTATTGATACACCTGGGTAGCATGTAGATAAAGACAAATTCAGATAACTACTTCACAATTTATTCCGATACATTTCAGATGAATCAAATATTTAAATAAAATATAAATCACAGAACTATTAAATGAAAACATGTAGGAATTCTTTCAAAATCTGGAAGTAGAAATCTTTTTCAAAGGTGATTTAAAATGCTATAGCCATTGGAGAAAGACTGACAAATTCAATCGATAAAAATAAAATGCATCAAATGGCAAAAACCACCATTAAGCCAAAAGAAACAAAAGACCAACTAACAAATATATTGGCTCTTATATCACAAATGGTACAATGTTATTATTTTGCTAGGAATTCCCAAATTACTAATAAAAATTAAAAGCCCATTATAAAAATGAATAAGGATACATAACAGGCAGTACACAGAAAAAAATAAGCACAAAAGACCCCTACGCTTACTCATAAAAGAAAATGCTATCTAAAATGAAAAGAAATTATCATTTCCCACGTCTTAGAATTGCGAAGATGAAAAAATTATAAAACGTCCTGTTGAAGGTATGTGCAAATAATCCCTGAAACGTTTTTGTAGAGGATTTGAATTGGTAGAGAGAGAATTTGGAGATATTTTCTTTTTATAAAATTGAAGGTACAGATGCAATTATGACTCAGCAATTCCAGTCCCAGCCATTTGTCCCACAAGTATCATTCTATGCTGTAAAACTATGCATAAAGAGATAGTCAGTGTAGCGTTGGGAAGGACCTTAAATATTCTGTAATGGAAGAATAACTAAATAATGTTGGTATATCCAAAACACAGTAATTTATGAAACAACTGTAAAAATAAATGGGTCTGTACATGCTAATACATAATTTTAAATGACAAATGTAAGGTAGTAAGCAATGTGAATATAGGCTTTTATTTGTGTAAAAAAAAAGTGCAGACATATATGTGCTGATAAAAATACATGGATAGATACACAAGGGATTGGTATAATGGTTGTCTCTAGTGCAGGAATCTGGGTGTCTGGGAAACATGGGAGACAGAGAATTACTTTTTGTTTTGTATACTGTTGAGCTCCATGGGTATATTTATTTATTTTTCAAAAATAAATATAAAAGGGTTTAGAAAAATTGGGAGTTGTATACCTGCAGTTAGTTGGTAGAGCGCTGCACTGCAGTCTCTGAGGTCCTGAGTTCAATTCCCAGCACTGCAAAAAATGGGAGAAGGGCCTGGCAATCCACTCCCAAGGCAATCCCAAAACAGTCAGCCATTGAAAACCCTATGAGGGTCGCTATGAGTTGGATACCGACTCGACAGCACCTAACAACAACAACAATACCTGCAGTTTGGGCCCAGGTAATTAATTTAAAAGTGTTCTGGTCTTGAAGTTAGCTGCTCTGAAGCTTAGGATGATAAATGATAGGCCCTCTAAAATATATCTGGAATGAAACTGAATGAATAAATAAGCCATGTTAAAGAATTTTAAAAACCAAAACATGTATAATATTATTATTTACCTTAATTAGAATATATCTGAATTAAAACATCTGAATTAAAAGAATTTATCTTTACAAAATTCTAAATGCAAAAAATGTTGTAAGGAAGACCTAAGGAGGTGGGTGTTCTAGTCACAGAAAAGACAAGAAGTAAACGTAGAGTTGAGCTGTCCAGTTTGAGATAAAATAAGCAACTTCTCTCAGCTACAAATATATTAGAAAAATGTTTGCTCTCCTCTAGGAAAAAATATATGTACATAAAAATATGAATACTTTAATTAGAAAGTAACTGCATTGTTGTTGTTAGGTGCCCTCGAGTCGGTATCCAACTTATAGCGATCCTCATAGGGTTTTCAATGGCTGACTGTTTCTGGATTGCCTTGGCAGTGGATTGGCAGGCCCTTCTCCCATTTTTTATGGTGCTGGGAATTGAACTCAAGACCTCAGAGACTGCAGCACAGCGCTCTAACAACTGAGCTAAATCCCAGCCAACTACATAGTTTATTTAAATAATAATCATATATTTCTATTCATTTTCAAATACCAAGTTCATCAAAGCTAAAATTTAAAAGATGGCCAGCCAGAAAAAGGAAAAAAAAAAAAAAAGAAAGAAAGAAAAAGGAACTTTTCTGAAAAGGGATCACTATCCTGGGCATATAAGGAACCCTTACCAAAAAATGAAATAATAAGATTCCAAATTGTTTTAAAAGCCCCCCAAATACATAGATTTAACAAAAAAGGATAAGAAATGTTTTATAGAATGCACATTTTTCCAAAAAAAGCCATTTTTCCTATCAAAATGGAAAGCATTTTTAAAAAGGCTTAATATATTTTGATTCTGAAAAAGCACATATGCTTATGTATTGTGGAAAGGATATAATATTTTATAACCCTTTAAGAAAGCATTTTGGCTACATAGACACACAAAAGAAGACTAATGAAACACTTCAAACAGTTAAAAGTATTTTTTTCTGGGTTAGTTAACTTTATCTTAATTTTTATGCTTTTTAATATTTCCAAATTTTCTACCATGAAAACTTGCTATAATTTGTAGCCAACAAAACAAAAATCCTTACAACTGGGTCAGTATGTAACTTCACAATAAATGGAGAAAAGATTGAGGTTATCCATGATTTTGCTCTACTTTCTACAAATCAATACCTGTGGAAGCAGCAGTCAAGAAATCAAAAGATGCATTGCTTTGGGAAAAGTTGTGGCAAAAGATCTCTTTAAAGTTTTGAAAAGTAAAGATGTCACATTGAAGACTAAGGTGTGCCTGACTCATGCCATGGTATTTTCAGTCACATCATACAGTTGTGAAACCTGGACATTGAACAAGGCAGACAGGAAAAGAATTGATGCTTTTGAATTATGGTGCTGGAGATGTCTATTGAATATACCATGGACTGCCAAAAGAACCAACAGATCTGACCTAGAAGAAGTCCAACCAGAGTGCTCCTTGGAAGCAAGGATGGCTAGACTGACTCTTACATATTTTAGACATGTACTCAGGAGGGACCAATCCCTGGAGAAAGACATCATGTTTGGGAGAGTGACAGGTCAGCAAAAAAAAAGGAAAACCCTCCACCAGATGGATTGACACAGTGTCTACAACAATGGGCTTAAACATAGATAAGATCACGTGCCTGGCACAGAATCAGGAACTCTTTTGATCTACTGTGCATAGGGTCACTATAAGTTGGACCTGACTTGATGGCACCTAACAACATATTTCTTGTTGTTATTGTTAGGTGCTGTCAAGTCGGTATCCGACTCATAGCGACCCTCATAGGGTTTTCAATGGCTGACCGTTTCGGGATTGTCTTGGGAGTGGATTGCCAGGTCCTTCTCCCATTTTTGCCGTGCTGGGAATTGACCTCGGGACCTCAGAGACTGCAGCTCAGCTCTCTACCAACTGAGCTAAATCTCAGCCCCAACAACATATTAATACCCTCAAATTAGTTATATGCATGACTTTCTGTGAAGGATTATATCTTGGATTTAATGACAAATATTTTCTGTATAGCTTGGCACTGTTATTGCATTCAAACTTTAAATAAATTACATTATGTAACTGCCAAGATTATGTTAGTTTTTATTGACAATCTAATATTTTACTTATGCCAAGGTTTCTAAAACAACTGGATAACTTATCTCATTATTAGAGATTCAGACATTAGCTGATTTGTTTTTAATCAAATGTTTTATTCATATACAATAGTTTCAATTTCAAGTAGGTATCTGGTTAAGCACTGGTAAGATGGGAACAAATGCTTAATAGGTTTTTAACATCTGCTGTGACTAGCGTAACTTAAAATTGTTATTTTTGTTGTTAGGTGCTTTCAGGTTGAGTCCAACTCATAGTGACCATATGTACAACAGAAGGAAACAATTCCTAACATTGTGCAATGGGCACGATCGTTTTTAAGTTTAAGCTTATTGTTACAGTCACTAAGTCAATCCATCTAGGGTCTTCCTTTTTTTCATCAGCCTGCCACTCTTTCAAACATGATGTCCTTCTCCAGGGATTGATCCCTCCTGACATGTCCAAAATATGTAGGAAGCCGTCTAGCCATGAAGTTCCTTAACACATTAGAAATAGAATTACCAACAATTCCACTGATCATGCATATCCAGAGGAAATCTGTTCTTTTGAAAAGATATCTGCACTTAGTTTATTATCTATACTCCTAGAGCACTATTCACTAGAGCCAAGGTAGTATATCAACTTAGCTATGCATTGAAGATAAAGAAAATGTAATATATGGGCTGAGGGTGTAACTTGGTGGTACAACACTTACTTGGCACGTGGTTTTGATTCCCAGTGCTGAAAAGAAAGAGGAGGAGGAGGAGGAAGAGGGGGAGAAGAGAAAAGAAAACAGAAAAGAAAATGTGATACACCCCCCCCAAACACACACACACATACACACACAATGTGGTACTATCCAACAATTAAGACAGTCTTATCTTTGCAACAATATGGATGAAACTGGCAAATATTGTGTTATTTGAAATAAGCCAGGCACAGAAAGACAAATCCTGAATGACCTCTCATATGGAATCAAAAATAATTGATCTCATAAAAGTGCACAGTAATGATTACCAAGGATGTGGTTAGAGAAGTGGGGATGGAACCATATGAGTCAAAAGATGCACAATTCCAATTTGATAAGAGGCATAAATTCAAGAGATGTAGTGTACAGCAAAGTGACTCTAGTTAATGATGTTATATGCTATTCTTTAAAAATGCAAAGAGAGTAGATGTTATTGTGCTCTCACCATAAATGTGGTCACCATGTGAGGTAATATATTTGTTACTTAGCTAGATTTAACCATTTTACAATGTAGATACACTTCAAAACATTATGCTGTACATGATGAATACAGACAAGTTTATCTGTTAATTTTTTTCAAGTCAGGCTGTAAAAACCTGACACTTCACTTGTTATTACTGAATTTTCTAATATTACAAGTTAATAGGATTTTTTCACTTTATATGTTTAGAGTTTATTTTATAGAAATGTCAAATGCAGTTTCATCATTGAGCATGTTCCTTAAGTATATGCAATAATGAAGGATAATGGAGAACACTATTCATGGTGTAGTCTAGCTTTTTTACATGTTCCGTTGTGTTTTTACTGTATTTTACAAGAGTAAACATTATTACACACAACCCTGGAAATAAAAAATAAAGAATTTTCAAGTATCATTGCATTATTTTGCATATGGAAATATTCTTATATATTATCAGGTAGGTTGATGATGAGCTTCATGATTGATTATTCATAACTCTAGAATGAGATGTGTTCCCATTCTAATCAAGAAATATAAAACGTTTTATTTAAAAGTATCTGCTCTCTGACAAAGTATGGGCACCTATCTCTAAAGGTTTGGATATGGTGAATCCACTAATTCTTTCTTCCCAACCCCCAAGCCTAATGACTTGGATGATCTTGTATTCTCTAGTCCATAGCAAAAAACAGATGGATCAGCCAGGGAATTCTCCACCATCTCTGCTTCTCTGAAACCACAATGTCAGGAAATGTAATCAGAGTGCTCAGCTGAACCAGAGCAAGAGCTTTCCTAATGGGTAACTGTGACTTGAGAAATCACATCCATTAGATAAAGTGATTAAATATACATCAGTCCTTTGGCAAGAGAGCCATGAAGACATTACAGCAGAACATCACCACATGACCCATTTTTCTTGCTTGAAAAAGAAACATGTTTTTACCTTTGACATGTATCATCGATAAAGTCCTCAGTTCAGTTGCTGGAAGACATTTTTCACAAAGAAGTGTACATAGTTGTTGATTTTATGTGAACCATAAAGTAATTGTGTGTTGACAAACATTATAAAAGTAATGTTTCTGACTTGCTCATTCTCTCCCCTGACATGTGGGTTTTGTAGCATTAGTCTTTATGTTTGAGCCATTTCACGCTCAAGTCAATTTTTAAATTCTTCCCCTGTGTCCAACAATTAGATTTTTTAAAACTTAGATATGCACATGTTAAAGATCTAATTATAAAAAGTAAATATGTGTGCATGAAAATTGCTATTAGCTTTCCAGCTAAGATTTTATTTAAAAAAATAATGTTTTCACAGTATTTAGTAATAAAGAAATGTCAAAATAACATTTGTATTAATACTTCTAAAAATTCCTATTTCTTAGTTAAAAGCATCTTTCAATATATACTGCCCTTCCTATGTTAATACACTTGCTATTTACCACACATGAGGTTAAAGCCATGCACTTAGAATGTTCTTTTTCAGCTATGAATAGTCTTTTAATTTTTCCCTGGTGACCATCAGCAGGTAACTGGAAGATGACTGACAGAGAATGTGTTTAACAATTCAGAATCATAGTCATCCATGCACTTGAAAGTGCCCTCATAAAATATAGTTCTACATCCTTATTTATAGGCAAGTTCCAGGGAACTGAATTGGCTGTGTCTAGGATAATGGAAATACTTTAAATAAATGGCTGAAAGTAATTATCATTTCAAAAAATGTATCAGTGAACCCTTAAATTACACTCCTATATACACTAATTGTTGTTAGGTGCCATCAAATCCGGTCCAACTCATATTGACCCTGGGTACAACAGAATAAAACACTCCCTGACACTGTGCCACGTCCAGCACTATGTCAGTGTTTCTCTGCTATCCCTAGGGTTTTCAATAGCTGATTGTTTTGGGGGAGTGAGCTGCCAGGTCCTTCTCCCACATACACTGATTACTATCTTCTAAATCAAAACTTCTCTCTTTAATAAATTAGTAAATCCTTAAGGTTATCAGACACAAAGGGATGGACCATTTAGCTCTGATTTGACTGTATTTTGTGCTGCTGAATCACATCTAGGGATACCTTGTTTCATGAGACTGAGTGATGGGGACAATACATACAAACAGAAAGTTGTTAGATATAGAAAGGCAAGAAAATGAAAATGGCATGTTTGGGGCTGAGGTTGGGCATCTTCACTAGTTTGGTAATCTCTCTGATTATGTAAAGAGCTCAAATCACCTGTAAAATTTACATTCAGGAAAAATAGAAAAATTGAATTTTATCTGTAGGGAAATTTACAGATGTCCTAGCTAAAACCATTCTATAAATGTTCTTGGTGACCAGAGATACTTCACTTTCTGGCACAGATATATGTATGTGTATATATATATATATATATATATATATATATATA
>VMDO01039210.1:0-12859 GCA_007922755.1 Pedetes capensis
CTCCTCCTCCTTCTTCCTCTTCTTCTTCATCTTCTTGTATGTTGGGGATTGGTGTGTAGGGGTTCACGCTAAGCACGTGCTCTACCACTGAACTCTCCCCTTAGCCCTAGCACTAGTAAAACCTTTCAGCATTTTTTTTTTCAGTACTAAGAGGTTGTACCCAGGGCCTCACACATGCTAGGCAAGTGCTTGCCCGCCTCAGCTACACTCCCAGCCCCTTATTTATTTATCTATTTTTTAGACAACTTCTTGCTAAACTATATATACACTGCCTCTGGCTTTGAACCTGTGATCCTCCTGCCTCTGTCTCCCAAGTCACTGGGATTACAGGCATGGACTGCAGCACCCGGCTTAAAGCCTTAATGTATTTAAGTTTTTAAGAGACCTCTGTGAAAATGCCCACACCCCTGAGTACAGTAATACATACCAAGACCCACTACTAACACTGCTTCGAGTTTATCAGACCCAATGCCCCCATGGTAACAAATGTGTTGTCATGCTCCTTTCCCGCCTGCAGACAGAACTCACAGATACATAACTTTTTAAAAAGCAATACAAGGCCGGGCACGGTGGTACATGCCTGTAATCCCAGCGGCTTGGAAGGCGGAGACAAGAGGATCGCAAGTTCGAGACCAGAGGCAGTCTGTGTAACTTAGCGAGCCCCTGCCTCAGAAAGTCAAAAAATGGGCTGGGGGTGCAGCTCAGTGGTCCGGCACTTGCAGAGCATGCAAGCGCGAGGGCCTGGATTCAACAACAACAACAACAAAAGCAATACAATACCTTCACGTTTATCTGATAGAGAAGTTAAAGGAAATAAATTTAATAAAACAATGTGACGTTTGTTATGTGACCGACCGGGTACAGCAACCTAGAAGACGTAACAGCCCATTGGGCTGCTGGCTGGCCTTCCACTGAGTGTGGGGTCACCATTGCAACAGCTGAAGATGCAGACTGACACCTAGATGTGGACGCAAATCCAGTTAGGCAGATCAGTGAACTAGCAGAGCAAAGCCAAGGGCGACATGCTCTCCGCTCACCCTGCCGTGCCTGCCAGGGAACCGAATGCCCGTGAAGACAGCACGAAGCCTGGCGTGAGGCGGTAACCCAGGCTGGCGCTCTGCTGTGTGAGAAGGCCTTTCCAGTTCTTTAGAGTACCAGCTCCCAGCTAACTCATTTGTGACAAGCATGCTGAGACCGTCCTCTAGGGGGCGATGTCACACCTTGAGAAACTTTTCAGGAACACCTCAGGGTGGAGTGATACCCGCCCCCAAGAGAAAAGAATGGAAAGGGGCAAATAGGCTCCTGAGGTGCGAGGGACGGAGAATAACTGCAAGTCAAGAGGGCAGCTGAGGCATATGCGGGCCAAGGTATCCAGGAGGCATTTTCTGGAAGCGATGCCATCTGTGGGGCTGGGATTTAGCTCAGTTGGTAGAGCGCTGCTCTGCAGTCTCCGAGGTCCCAAGTTCGAGTCCCAGCACCGCAAAAATGGGAGAAGGACCTGGCAATCCACTCCCAAGGCAATCCTGATACAGTCAACCGTTGAAAACCCTATGAGGGTCACTACGAGTCGGATACGACTTGACGGCACCCAACAACAACAACAAATTCCATCTGTAGGATCACAAGCTTTAGACAAAGTCATTACACAGCTCTTCCCCGCTCTACACACCGGCCAACCCAAGCGCAGTCTCCGGGACTCTCCCCTTTCTCCACCGCAGCCCGGAGTGTGCCAAGCACGCTCCCAGACACAGCTGGACAGGAGAGTGAACACCTGCTGCCGGCACATTCCACATAGGGAACAGCAGGAGGGGCCTGTGCACTCCTCACAGAGACCCCGTTACCCTCTGCGGTTGTGTCCAGCGGGCTTGCTCTTGGATCCTTGGGAAACCCAATTCCTTTCCCTCTGCTGTGTAGACTGATGGGCTGAGGTTGGCCCTAAAACATCTGCAAGAGGGCTCACCGCGATCCTCAGCTTCCTTCCTTCCAGAGCCTGGGTAGGATTTTGCAGGTGGAAAGGGCTTTAAATGTTACCCGCTTCCAAATTATTGCTGAGAAAGATGACAACAACTGAGGGCAGAGGAAATGAACACAGGAAACTCGCTGTTTTAATGGGAATCCACCAACCTTCAGGCGCTTTCCACACGCCGCCTCACCTCATCATCCCTCTCTCTCGTCTGTGAGGCAGGTGTTGTGATGAGGAGGGAAGGACCTTTTCCCAGGCACGTAGCCAGGGACAGCCCTGTGTACTGTGATGACTGTCCTCTGGTGGCAGAGCAGGTGACCGAGCCCGTGGCTTCTCAGAGCTTCTAATTTCCTGCACGGAGAGGTGTTAATTCACAGGAAATGAGGAGAGAGTCTTACAACTTCAGCTAAAGAGATCTTGCCAGAGTGACAGCCAAGCTCGCTGTCCATCAGTCACCTTCACACAAGTGAGAAAGGGTGGGCGGGCAGAAATGTTCTCTGCATGCTTTGGGGCGATAACACTTGTGGGCAGGGGCTGCCTGGATCGCTGTGCCCCGTGGCCAGGACCCATCTTCATTGCAGCCAAAGATTCTAGGTGATGCACAGTCCTTCCAGGGGCAAACTTATGGCTTTCTTGCTGTCCTGGGTAAAAATGACTGCTATGGTCGGAATGTTGCATGCCTCAAAGTTGTGTATGGCAAATGAATCCTCTGTGTGGTGATATTGAAAGGTGAGAACTTTGTCGGGTGATTAGGCCAGGAGGGCCAGGGCCTGATGAATGGGGTTGGTGTCCTTGTAAAAGAGGCTGGGTGAAGCCTTTTTGTACCCTTCACTGTATAAGGGCAAGGTAAGAAAAGCCACCCATGAACCAGGAAGCGGCCCTCACCAGACACTAAATCCGCCTTGGTCTTGGACACGCAGTCTCCAGAATGTTGCTGTTGTTGTTAGGTGCCATCAAGTTGTGTCCGACTCATAGCGACCTTCATGGGGCTTTCAATGGCAGACTGCTTCGGGATTGCCTTGGGAGTGGGTTGCTATGTGCTTTTCCCATTTTGTGGTGCTGGGAATTGAACTCAGGACCTCAGAGACTGCAGAGCAGCACTCTACCAACTGAGGTAAATCCCAGCCCCATCTCCAGAATGGTGAATGATCAATCTGTTGTTTCTAAGTGACCCAGTCGATGGTATTTCATTCTCACAGCCTGGACAGACTAAGACATTAAGTTGGTGTTGATAAACATGGGTACTGCTGTACCAACACCCAAAAGTATGCAAGTGGTGTTGCTCCTGGGCGACAGGTAGAGGTGGAGGGGTGGAGGGGTACTGGCTGGGAAGCGCCTACACTGAAGTGAGTGCAGCCTGACAAAGGATCCTGGAGGCGAAGGAGGCCAGGGGGCAGCAGAGGCAGCCCATCCCTTCCTCGGGAATTCCTAACTGATCCTGGACAGACTGTTGTTAGAAACATGGACAAGCAAGCTGGGCGTGGTGGTGCACACCTGTAGTCCAAGCAGCTAGGGAGGCAGAGGCAGGAGGATCGAAAGTTCGAGACCTGAGGCAGTCTGCATAACTTAGCGAGACCCTGTCTCAGAAAGTAAAAAAAAAAAAAAAATGGGCTGGGGATGCAGCTCAGTGGTCCAGCACTTGCAGAGCATGCAGGCGCGAGGCCTGGTTCAACCCCCAGTACTGAAAAAAAAAAAAAAAGAAAAAGAAAAAGAAAGAAAGAAAGAAAGAAAAGAAAGAAAGAAAGAAAGACAGACAGACAGACAAGCGAGGCCCTTCTGATGGGTCTCAGACAGAAATGAGGACCAAGCTACTGGACACAGGGAAAGGGCCATCCGTGGCATGAAGTGGCCATGAGTGTGGCTGAACTGTGCTGGTGTCCTGGTGTTTTGCGGAAGGTAGGACTCTCGAGCAGTGAAGCAGGAAGTGTGGCTGAAGAAATCCCTAAGCCAAGTGTTGGAGGTGGGTGGTGGCTTCTTTTGAGTGCTTCCAGCGAAAAGATAAAAAGGGAGAAACGACTTAGGGAGGGAAGTTTTAATCAAAAGGGAGGCGGGACTTCCCAGTTGGAAAATTCTCAAGCTGGCTGTGCTGGAGAAAGTTGACAAATGTAGGGAGAAATTGGGAGGACATTGGCAAATGTCCCAATACTGGGAGAACGGCTTTTGAAGATCTGGTTTGTAAATTAGAAATCTAGGGAAAATGAAAGTAACTTGATTGGACGTTTATACAAAACCCTTCACAAATCCCCTGAACCTGATTGGACAATTGGACTCAAAGCTGATTGGCTCAGGACATTCCGTGGGTGAGCTATATAAGGAGCTGCACTGTGGCAGCTTGACCCTTCCCCCCTCCACCTTCGACCACCAACAAGGAAAGATCCCTTTTTTTGCCCAGACCACCAATAAGGAAAGAGCTCTCTCCGCCCTCTCGCCCGGACCTTCAGTGAGGAAAGAATGCTCTCCCTGCCGCGACCATCAACAAGGAAAGAACTTGCTCTCCATCTGACCACCAACTACGCAAGAACTCTCTCTTTGTGACCACCAAGACCACCAACACAGGTGTTTGTCCCTGGAAGGCAAAAGCGCCCAAGGCTTTTCCTTTCTCCCGTCTCCACCAGAGTCCCGAGGGCTGCAGGAGTCCGTGCCCCTCACCCGAGGGTCCCGAGTGAATTGTGTTTAGTATCTGTGGGCATGGTAGCACCGCCCGTCCGACCATCTGGGCCAGACTGGGAGGAGCGCACCCCACAGACAAAGCCTGTTCAGGAGAGGATGCCAAGACCATAGCAGGGTGGGCATCTGATGCCGAGTTCAGTGTGGAGAAGGCAACAGAACCGCTCAAGACAAGGGAAGAATGACGCCAAAGGCGTCTCTGAGATGATCGGGGGCTGCCCCTCCTGCCACAGCCCCAGACTGCCAGGGCCCGGGGCGCAGCCTTCCACAGCTCTGCTCTCCATGTCTAGTCCAGCACTCTGGCTGCCCTGGAGTGGTCAGCAGACCGGATGTGGCATGTGCACCATGGCCTCCTCTGGAAGGCACAAGAGGTACCGTGAGCAGTGTCCATGTGGCGCCACCTCTGCGGGCTCAGTGCATAAGATGGGCTGTGGCTACCTCTACCCAGGTTTTGAAGGTGGAGCTGCCCAGAGCTTCAGGCAGATGACTGAGGCAGGGGGACACTGGGGTGGGGGACACTGCAGAGTTCCCTCTGGGGCAATGCCTAGAGGAGCCATGGAGGAGCTGACCCCACTACCCTGGCATGCCATCCCAGCCCACGCCAGCTGCAGGCTGCAACCCAGCTATGAGACCTGTGTCCAGCAAATCCACCGTGCGGGGCTGCCCAGAGCCCCGAGGGCCCATCCCGACCCTTCTCAAGCCTCAAGATTTTGGACTCAGGCGGGCCTGTTAGCCCTTCCTTCTTCCCCACGTCTCCCTTTTTGAGTGGGAAATATCTGTGCCATGCTTGCCTCCCCATTGAGTTCTGGGGGCATAAATGTGCCTGATTTCGCAGAGTCGCAGTAGCGGGGAGGCTTTGCCTCAGAATGAACCTATCTGAGTCTTGCTCCTGTCTGATTCAGATGCTTTGTAACCGAGACGCTGGACTTTAGGCTTTTGAGTTGATGCTGGAATAAGTGAGGATTTGGGGGTTATTGGGGTAAAATGGATGTGTTCTGAATGTGACAGGACATAAATTTAGAGGAGCCAGGGGTAGAAGGATGTGGTCTGGAAATCTAATCCTCAAGGTGCTCGTGTCAGAAGGTGGGGCTTTGGGGAGGTGAGTAGGGGCCAAGGGCAGATCCCCCCATAAATGGGACTAGTGCCCTTGTAAAACAGGCCACAGGGAACCTACTTGACCTTCTGCCCTAGGAAGACATAGCCAGAACGTATTGCTTATGAACCAGGAAGTGGGCCTCATCAGACCCTGAGTCTCCCTTGGTCTAGAACTTCTCATCCTTCAGGACTGTGAGCAAAATGTTCTCTCATTGAAGCCACTGACTCTGTAGCATTTGGTTATAGTAACCCAAATAGACTGAGCAGTGACCCTGTATTTTGCTGTATTTCACAAAATAGGATTGGATATCTATAATTTTTTTTTTTCCCCCGCAGTGCTGGGAGTTGAACCCAGGGCCTTGTGCCTGCATGCTTTGCAAGTGCTGGACCACTGAGGTGCACCCCCAGCCCATTTTTTTTTACTTTTTGAGATAGGGTCTTGCTAAATTACGCAGACTGCCTCTGGTCTTGAACTTGCGATCCTCCTGCCTCTACCTCCCAAACTGCTGGGATTACAGGCATGCGCCACAGCGCCCAGTGTTATAATTTGTTTCTTAAGTTATTAAAGACATTAAGAAAAATATAATTTTGTAAATATATAAACATTCCATGTACATACCATCCTAATAATACTAACACAAATAAAAATAAAGTTTTATTTACAATAACCAACTACTACTGAAATAAGGAAAATTTGACTATTTAAAAAAATTAGAATGACATTCTTTGGTGTTTTCAATGAAAGTGTTCAATGGTGCTATTATTTTGATAGAAGCATTGTGTATGTGCAAGTGCAAAGCTTTCCAGAGCAGTTCCGTCAATGTTGAAGAATGCACATTGTTACCTCTTCACATAAGATCAGAAAGCTGAGTCAATGACCTTGATTTTAAGTGGTAATTCAGATTTTAACTTTTTGACATAGTAACATAGCATACTGGTATTTCAGTACTTATAACTGCACTAGATATCAAAACCAACTATTTAAATAGTGTGTTGCCATCAATATCACTGTAGGGCTTCTTAGGATAACTTGATAGTTCTCTAAAACTCATCAGTCAGCATGGCCTCCTTGGGTGACTCTTGGAAGTAGAGTACAACCTTAAGTTTGAGAAACACTAAGGAGAGAATCATTGTCAAAACCTCCTAATCTGGTGGGCTTCATCACCTTCAGCTAAAGCACCCACCTCGAAACCTTGGGCCAGGTTGAAGGAAGACTCGGGAGGAGGACGGGGACCGGAAAGCACAAGGACCAGTTCTTGTCTCTGTGGTGCCAACCCTCCTGGGCATTTAGCTCTGGCTCTGGCTCTCACTGTCTGATCTGGAGTTTCTAAAATAATAGGAAAATTCCTGGATGCTTGAGGAATATGTGCATTCCTAGGCGAAACATCTCTTCTGGAAAGATTTTTCAGTAACTAAAATATCAAAGGGCTGGGGTTTAGCTCAGTTGGTAGAGCGCTGCGCTGCAGTCTCTGAGGTCTCGAGTTCAATTCCCAGCAGTACAAAAATGGGAAAAGGACCTGGAAATCCACTCCCAAGGCAATCCCGAAACAGTCAGCCATTGAAAACCCTATGAGGGTCATGAGGGTCACTATGAATTGGATATCGACTTGATGGCACCTAACAACAACAACAACAACATGCACAGGTAGCCTGCAGCTGTAGCCCTGTGGCCTCTCATCCTGTCAGAGCTCCAAAAGCTGGGCCTGGTTAGTGCTTGGATGTGAGACCACCTGGGAACACCAGGTGCTGTACACTAGGGAGATGGACCCATCAACCCACTCCCAAAAATCAATCTGCCATTGAAAACCCTATGAAGAGCAGAGAAGCACTGACAATAGTGTTTTGCCTGTTGTACAGAGGGTCGCTATGAGTCGGATACTGACTCGTCGGCACCTAACAACAACAACAATGCACTGGTATAGTCCAAGAGGACCAATGTCCCTATAAGCACAAAGGCATGAGTGGAGGGGTGACCTATGGAGACACAGGAAGAAGACCATGGTGCACAGGCCAGAGGGAGTCCTCTAAGAAGCCATCCCACAACCTCTTGACCTTGGATTCCAGGCTCCAGGACTGAGGGAAATAATGTCTGCTGCTTGAGCCACGCATTCTGTGGTCCCAGTTACACATGCCTAGACACTAACACTCCCACATTCAGCCTCAAATAGGATTCGTGGTGCACCCGGCATGCAGAAGCATTGTGCTAGATGTTTGCAGCTCCTTGTTCTTGTTGTTGTTGTTAGGTGCCATCCAGTTGGTATCCAAATGATAGCAACCCTGCATACAACAGGGGAAACACTATTATCAGTGCTTCTCTGCTGTTTATAGGGTTTTCAATGGCGGATTGGTTTTTGGAAGTGGGTTGCCAGGTCCGTCTCCCAAGCCTACAGCACCTGGTGTTCCCAGGCGGTCTCCCATCCGAGTACTAACCAGGCCCGACCCTGCTTAGCTTCCAAGATCTGACAAGATCAGTCACCACAAGGCTAAGCCTGCAGGCTGCAGCTCCTTAACTTGCTAAATTAAAGGCTAAGAGATATGGGAAATTGTGGGGAAAGGCAAAGTTTCCCTTGGTCTGTTTTAAGTTACGTGGAAGGCTGCACAGATTTACTTTCAATCAGTTTCATCTTAAATAACAAATGCAAACTTTCCATTCTGGGGCTGATGGGGACAAAGGATGGAGATCATGAACTTGGCTGGGGACAGTAGAAGCAGAGGGGCTCTGGGAAGCTCCAGACCACCCAGGGAATGTCACCATCTGAAACGGGAACCAGCGAACCCCAAAACTGAACATTTAAGATAAACCCTGTTTAGACCCCATTCAGGCCCGTCCAGGTCGGTGTCTTAATTGGATGAAAGTACTTCCAGACTCCAAAGAACCCAGACTATACCCCTGGGCTGCGTTCCACCTGACGCGAGGAAAACCAGGCTCCCATTATTATGGGACCACAGGAGAAAATGCCACGGTAAAAGAGGTGTGAGGACTGCACACATCTTCAAATTGCAAAGGGGCAAAGCCAAGGGCAATCATAGCCTATGGAGCACAGACCCCAGGGGCGGCCTCAGAGTGGCTTAGAGAGCGAGTCCCCTCAGCACAGAGGGACCAACCAGGATACCAGTAGGCTGGGTGCAGAGTCTCAAAACCTCTGGGAGCCTTTATGCTGTTTCTGTGGTTCCAAGCAATCCTGAACCGAGGGTTGGATTTCCCAAGAATGCGGATGCTGGGAACCAGGTGCCCTCGGGGATTGACATACGTATTACTGTCACTTCAGGTTATTTGACACCCTGGAAATTTGAAATTGCCACTCTCATTCATGGGTTTGTCATGAACTTGTATACAGTGAGTCATTTCTCCAGAGGCTGAGCGCCTGCTGGTTAAATGCAAAACCCTCTTGACCCCTGCTTTCACCAGCATGATCCCTGGACTCTGGGGGCCCATGAGATCAACCCCTGCCCGGCTGCACGTGCTCTTCCTGGGACGTCTCAGAATCCCAGCGGCATTGAGAACCTGTGCCTGGAAGTCTGGAGGTCAATGGCTCCTCCCACAGCAGCAGATCGCGCCCATCGCCCTTGGGCTTCTTGTGTGTTCCAAGAAGGTCGCTAAGTGGTAATGATTTTTTAAAAATCTTCCTTCTTGCCGGGCGCAGTGGTGCACGCCTGTAGTCCCAGTGGCTCGGGAGGCAGAGGCGGGAGTATCGCAAGTTCAAGACCAGAGGCAGTCTGATTAACTTAGCGAGACCCTGTCTCAAAAAAAGTAAAAAAAAAAAAAGGGCTGGGGGTGCAGCTCAGTGGTCCAGCACTTGCAGAGCATGCAAGTGCGAGGCCCTGGGTTCAACTCCTGATGTTGTTGTTAGGTGCCATTAAGTTGTGTCCGACTCATAGCGACCCTCATAGGGTTTTCAATGGCTGACTGTTTCGGGATTGCCTTGGGAGTGGGTTGCCAGGTCTTAGGTTCAACTCCTAGTACTACCAAAAAAAAAAAAATCTTCCTTCTTGGCCTAGTTAAAAGACCCAGGAATGTAGGCTTCAGTCCCCCAGGAAACACCCAAGGGAGGCGCAGACACGAGCAGGGGATGCACCGTCTCCCAAGGGAGGCAGGGGAGGAGGGAGGCCCACCAGGGCCCCGAGCAGCCTGCCCACTGCGGGTCTGGGTGGCACGAGGCTGGGGACATTGAGGGGATGCACGGCCAGCCTGAGGCCTGAGTGGGGACCTCCTCATTCGGGGCCAAGGTGAGTGACCCCCATGGGGGGGACAGAAAGGTTCCATCAGCAGCACGCGGCAGGGGCAGTGTGATTCAGCGCCCGCCCACTGCGACAGTCCTCAGACACGCTGTTGAAGATGTCCAGGGGGTGAAACTAAGATCTGTTTCCTAAAATGTGGGGCACCGGGTTTCCCACATGCCACAGACATCTGACTGCAGACCCAAAGCCCTTCTGGCCCAGCTCCTTACAGCCTCAGGAGCTGTGAGCTTGAAAATGGCCCTGCACAGCCTCCTCCGCCCTCTACGCCCAGCCGCTGGCCAGTCTCGGAGAATTCTTCTCTTTCCTTCAGCAAAGACAGATTTGCTTACCGGGGAAAATCAAAAGCATTCTTTCTTTGGACATGGATGGGACCTTTCACCTTAAAAGTGACCTTTCACAGAATATCTACGTTTTCTTGTATCTACATGAACCCAACCCACTCTGAGGTATCTGATGTTTTTAAAGCTTTGAAGTTTCGGGGTAAACTGGGTGCAGCGGCACACTGCGGCTTTTCATGCCAGCAACTCTGGAGGCAGAGGCAAGAGGGTTGCCAGTTTGAGGCCAGAGGCAGCCTGTGTAACTTAGCGAGACCCTGTCTCAGTTTAAAAAATAATAAAAGGGGGCTGAGGGTACAGCTCAGTGGCAGGGGACTTGCAAAGTATGCAGAAGCCCCTGGGTTCAGCCCCCCAGTACAGCAAAAAAATAAATAAATAAAATAAAGTTTCAGAGTTTTGTCAAACATAGCTGTTATGTTAACTAAAGGCTCTTATTTAACACTGCCATTATTAAAAACTAAGTTATATAAACTTGCAGTCAAATACATTATATTAAAATAAAGGTAATTGATTATTACTGAGCCTCTTGAAATTGACAAATTGTGACTGCAGAGGTACACTAACAAATTATTTTTTACTTAAACTAAACCACAAATAATTCACCAAGTTCTTACACTTCATATTGTCTCGCCTAATTCTTTAATTTTCATTTTATCTTTGTAAATAATAAACACGTTCTATCAATGGGTTTTAATGTTTATAAAATGCTCTTGTTTCCCACAGATTTCTTTATTTTCAGCCATCACTATTTTGAAAGGGAAAACTTTTCCTTGTGATGAGTGAGGTTCATGCAGTATGGATGACTTGGTTTCAGCTCTGGCTTTTTATTCATTTTGAGCCTTCATTAAAATAACTCACTTGAGATGAGTAAGGATGGTTACTGCTGCAGAGAGCATTTATTGCATTAATATTTAATACCAGCAAGCTAGCAGCTCTCTCAAATTAACAAATCATACCGGCACATGACACACGCAAAGCCTGTTACAAAAGCACCCGTTATAACTTTGTAATGCTTTGTAACGCTTTATAAAGCGTTCTTTTTGAGGCGCTTGCTGTTCGGATTTTCTGAAGAGTCTCAGATGGCCCTCGGGGCCTGGGATATTTACCCGGGCTGTTAAAACTTGTTTTCCTGTCCCTTGCGCCTGTGTCCTCACTGTTCTCAAAGACAGGTAGCCGCAGCGGCCTTCCCCTACCCCGTCCTCCCGTCCCTACCCGTCCCCACCCTGCCATGGAGCAGCTGGACTAACAGATGGAGGCCTCCTCGGCCGGCTTCGCACTGCTGCCCAGTCACCTACTTTAATTCTGAAGAACTCCACGTTCTTCCTCTGTAAAAGACACTCCTCGGCTTCCTCCCAATGACTTTCAGGATGAAGTGCGTCCTGGGAAGGGCAATGAGGGGCTGTCTGGACCGAGGACTGTGCCCTTCTTTCTGGGCATGGACACTGTCCTCCCTGGGCCTCACGTACCTGTGGTGCCAACGCTCTAGCCCAGGCCCCTCTGTACCTGCCCAGCTTGCCCAGCCTGCCCTGCAGACCGTGCTGGGTCCAGAAGCCCAGGGCTCAGCCCAGGCACAGCACAAGTGTAGCCGCCTGAGCGGGAGAGGGGGCTGTGCCATCTGCAGCAAAGCTCGGCCTGGAGGGCTATCTGGGCTGCGGAGCAGCTGGTGACCATAGGACAGGGGGCCACAAGGTGGCCCAGCCAGTCCCTGGGATGCTGACAAATCTCCTCCTCCTCCTCTCTGCTGTAGCTCCAGGGTGGGGGCACCATACAGTCCTGCAGGCCAGACCCCAACATGCTGGCCACTGTGACATGCTGACCACTGGGCGTGGGCCCCAGGCCAAGGGTCCTGGCTGTCTGCAGGGCCTGTGCGGGGCCGGACCCGGGGCTCCCTGCCTTTCCCTCACGCTCCCTCCTCTGTCAGGCGCCTTGGCTTTGTTCCACCCCAGCTTGTTCCTGTTGGGTCCCTGTTCGGGCACCAACTATGTTGGGCCCCACGTTCGGGCGCCAAATCTATGTGGGGAGCGCGCCTCCCGGTCCGGCCTGAAGGTTCGGACAGGCTGCGCCGCCGCGCACACAGATACTAAACACAATTCACTCGGGACCCTCAGGTGAGGGGTGCAGACTCCCGCGGCCCTCGGGACCCCGGAGGAGACGGGAGAAAGGAAAAGCCTCAGGTGCTTTTGCCTTCCAGGGGCAAACACCTGTGTTGGTCGTCTCGGTGGTCAGGAGGAGACAGCTGCCGCTTCCTCGGTGATCAGACGGAGAGCAGGTTCTTTTCCTTGTCGAGGATTGCGACGGGAGAGCATTATTTCCTCATCAAAGGTTCGGGGGAGAGCAGCGGGAGAGGCGCGTCCTCATCTGTGGTCCGGGCAGGAACAGGCGAGAAGGCGCAGAAAGGGATACCAGAAAGGCCGTGCCAAAAAGAAAAGAGAGGTCGAGCTGCCGCAGCGCAGCTCTTTATGTAGTTCGCCCATGGAATGGCCTGAGCCAATCAGCTTTCAGTCCAATTGTCCAATCAGGAAGGGTTTTGTACAAACATGCAACCAAGTTACTTTCATTT